>CM077155.1:152526830-152782448 GCA_039583875.1 Platanthera guangdongensis | reverse complement strand
ATGTTATCCACATACCGTTTTGCCAATTTCTCCACCGAATCATTCTTCCTATGGCGGAATGAAGTGCGACACTTTCGTCAAACAATCTACGATCACCCAGATGGCATCGTTTACCTTCTATGACCTTGGCAAACCATGCACAAAGTCCATTGTAATGTCGTCAAACTTCCACTCCGGAATAGGCAAGGACTTCAAGAAACCTCCAGCTTCTAGCACTCCGTCTTCACTAAGGCGCATGTATGACACTTCGCCACGTGCAGTGACACATCCTTCTTAAGTCCTGGCCACTAGAATAATTTCCTCATATCACGGTACATCTTTGTGCTCCCTGGGTGAATCGAGTACTTGGTATGATGAGCCTCGTACATCAATTTCACCCGCAGTTTGCCCACATTTGGGAGGCACAGACGACTGTACTTCCATAACAATCCATCCACAACATTAAATTGGTAATTTGACTCATCCAAAGCCTCAACCATGATTTGCTTCATGTGTCCATCCAAATCCAGAGCCTGCCAAATCCGATCAGTCAGGTCACACTGAACTTCTATCCAGTTCCATAGCGCTTCGGCACTAGTCTGCTTGTCAACATAAGAGATCTCAAATGCCTCCAACTCCCGAACCAAATGTTCGTCATGAACCGACCAGTTGTCTTGCGCAGGGGCTCTGCGACTCAACGCATCCGCAACTGCATTGCCTTTCATAGGCACATAATGAATCTTGAATGTGTAGTCCCCCAGGAACTTCATCCATCTCCGCTGTCGCATGTTTATATCCTTCTGATCCAACAAGTACTTCAGGTTCTTGTGGTCGGTATAGATATCGACCTTCACCCCATACAGGTAATGCATCCACAGCTTCAGGAAAAATATCATGGCCGCTAACTCCAAGTCATGGACCGGATAATTCATCTCATGCATCTTCAGCTGACGCGAGCCCTAAGCTATCACACTTCCATGCTGCAGTAGAACACAAGCCCAATCCACTGCCCGAAGCATCGTTGTAGATCTCAAAGCCTTCGGTCCCACTCGGCGAACTTAGAACAGGTGTCGAGGTCAACCGACTTTTCAGCTCTTCGAAAGCTCGTGCGCACTCAGGCGTCCAAACAAGCTTCTGCTCTTTCCTCGTCAGAGTCGTAAGGGGTAACGCTATCCGCGAGAAGTTCTCCATGAAGCTCCTGTAATAGCCGGCAAGCCCCAGAAAACTTCGAACTTCCGCTACCGTAGACAGCACGGGCCACTCTCATATAGCAACAATCTTCGTCGGATCTATCGCAATTCCCTCTCCAGTGACTATGTGACCAAGGAACGCTACTGAGGACAACCAAAACTCGCATTTGGAGAACTTGGCGTACAGTTGGTTCCTCCTCAGCGTCTCCAACACCAAATACAGATGCTTAAAGTGTAACACCCTCATCCGTCGTATGGCATATAACAGAAGGTCCAACTGGAACCCGACGCCATATACTACGGACAGTCGGAAGGGTTACGTATGAATAACCAAATTATCCAATTAAGACTACTCGTCCTAACACAGAGTATTCTAGCGGAAGCTTTTAAACAGTTGAAAGAACCCATAACTGTAATCCAATAATCATGAGTGTCCACAACCACTACAACTAGAATCGCTATAATATACTTGTATGTGGATGAAATGATAATTTTAGGATCTGACCAATCCGAAGTGGATGACGTAAAATCAGGTCTAATAAAAGAATTTAGCATTAAAGACTTAGGTGTAGCTGAGTCAAAATAACTACATAAAATTCATATTGAATACGTGAGGATACAATGAAAGTAGAGCAGTAGTGATACCATATGATTACAATGACCATTTAAATCCTAATGAAAGACCAACGGTTAGACAATTAGATTATTCTAAACTGATTAGTATGCTCATGTATGATATGATATGTACTAAACTTAACAGAGCCTTTACGGTAGACATGTTAAACAGATTCACTACTAATCCTAGCCAAGACAGTTGAAATGCTCTCGATAAGCTAATGAGATATTTAAAGCACACATAAAGTATATTTTATGTTACAATAGTCATTCTCTGGTTCTTGAAGAATATTCTGATGCATCTTAGTGCTGAAAAATAAATAATAGCAAGCTCACTAGTAGTTTCATATTCACATTAAAATGAGTTGTTGTAGACCAGAAGTTTAAGAGGCAATCATGCATTGCTCTCACTTCTATAGAATCTAAACTCTATGTTTTAGCTTCATTAGGAGAAGAAGCAGAATGAATAAGAGATTTGGTTGTGGACATTCCACCAACTAGCCTAAAATTGAGTTCTATTGCAGCTTACTGTGACAATCAGGCTATATAAATGATTGTTACAAACACTTTGCTCATTGATAAGAGAAGATAACTAAGGATGAAATAAGCATGATTGACCTCCCTCACAACTCAAAGGATTATGGTCATGGTTGATGTGAGGTCAAATGATAATGTTGTAAATACTTTGACAAAAGGCTTAAATAGTGTTCTTACAATCAAAATATCAGGGGAGATGAGATTGAAATTCATAGAAATATGATATTTTTTTCTCCTATGTTTATGTTATGATGGTAAAGACCTATAGCTGCAAACATTCAAACATCTAGTAACAGACTGAAAACCCCAAATTATTTTTTGATGAAAACCTAAGATGACCAGATGCTAGTCATTCCATTTCTAATGACTTAATATCTTTCTTATTATAAGCTAATTCAACGGTTAGTCAACTGAGAATAGAAATTCATTTTAAAATTTAATCTAACATTAATGATCATAGCACATTATTTCACAATTATTTCAAATTGATATGTTCAAATGTTATTGTGTCAAATCATCCACACTTGATGATAAGATACATGATTATTAATGAGTATGATAATAATGTTTTGATTTATTAAAATCATCACTTGACTGGTCCTAATTAAACTGGATAGAGATACTGACAGTATTACTTCACTAATGTTATAAGTATTAAGCTCATTTTGGTAGAGCTAGTTTAATTTAACTATTACTGCATATGTTTGTGAATTTATACAATTTAAACTCATGAAATTCTTTGCAGCCACGGATGAAAATTGATGAGAGATTATAATTTGACCTGGATGATGATGATCCACACTTTGAGTAAAATTGTTACTTATTGATCAAGTTTATCTATTTTTTAAACTTTTACTCATGTCATTTTATGTTTGATGTTTGTTTTATTATGCAAAACTTCTCTATATGATTTTAGTTGTGTTATCTTTTCTGGATAACGAGTAAATTCTGAATTTTGATATTATCTACTTTCCTGCATTTTGAAATGTAAACGTTATATATTACAAATATAAGAGGATATTATCAGTGTATATTCGTACATATAACTGATTTGAAGGCTTTACGAGTTTGGTTCAAATACCGGGATATCCGATACCCGCTCTAACCCTAGGGTATGACTATATAACCCCAGTTAGGGGCAACAAGAAGGTAGTTCCACTTTGACCACCACCAAGGATACTTCGAGCGACCTAACATGGACTTGTTCATTGTTACTCTATTTCTTACTAGTTAATTTGCAGCTTTAAAAGTATATTTTTATAAATCATCCCCTATAGTTTAAATATAAAAAAAATCTAATAGGATGACAAGAACTGTAAAACAATGAAAGAATACAAGTAATCACAAATGTCTATAGTTAAGAAGAAAAATTTAGGTTACTCTCTTGTTAACTCAATAGCAAAAAATCAGAGTGTAAATCCAAAAGAAAATAAAAATCCAAAAGAAAATAAAGGAACATACTCATAATCAACAATAATTGATGTCAACAATTTCAAGAAGAGGTTCACAAGGGTTATGCAAATTAACCAAAAAGCATATTAATAAATGTTGGGGTTCATAAAAAACAAATCAAAACAAAGAGTTTCTGATCATGAGCATGAGCTACAAAATTATATATTAAAAATAGAAAAATAAGGGGCAATTCAGGCCTCCATTGGAAAAATAGGAACAAGAAGATCAAATGACATAAGTAGGATTATGAATCTATCATGCATTGTAGTGGCAGACAATCTGTCGTCCCTTACCCTTTTCTAGTTCAAAATCTCATCTCTTCCTTTCTAATTTCAAGCTTACAAAACAACATACTATAGTTACAAGAAATCATGCATTTTTACCAATATCACTTCATTAAATTAGATATAACTAGAAAGATTAAATCTTCTAATTCAAGACTTCAGATCCTAATTAAGGCTCTGTTTGGGGGGGGGGGGGGCTTATTTTCATCGGTCAAGCGGTTACGGCCGCATGAACTGTGTAACGCACCAAAACTCAAAAGAGACGGGTGGCATTTTGAGCCAAATTTGGGACTTGGTGGGGTCACACGGCCTGGGACACGCCGGGTCGTGTCGTGCTCGGGTTCGACGATCTGGTCGTGTGCTCGACAAAAATGCAGTCGACGATCGTCGAGACAGCGAACACGGCCTGAGATACGGGCGTGTCCTAGGTCGTGTCCTACTCAGGTAGTTAGCCGAGCTGCGTCGGGGGAGGAACACGGCCTGGAGCCTATGCGTGTTCGCGTTGACACGGGCGTGTCAAATTTGACACGGGCGTGTCGAGTACCCGTGTTCTCTTCGGGATGGTTTTGGTCCTATGTCGATGGAGGAACACGCCCAGCAACACGGGCGTGTACTGATTGACACGGGTGTGTCAGGTGTGACACGGACGTGTCGAGAGCCCGTGTCCTGGTATGGATGGGGACGGTTTTGGCGTCGATTGAGGCACACGGCCTTGGACACGGGCGTGTCACAAGCCGTGTTCGGCCCAAGAATCTGGTTTTAAGTGCGAATCGTGGCCGTCTGTTTCCTTCTTTTGGATCCAATGGCTCAGGGCTGTTCTTGCTGGGTTATATCCGGGAATAGGGTTTGAAACCCTCATTTCCTGTTGAGTTTTCTCTTTCTAAAACCTTAGAGAGAGTGGAGAGCAAGGAAGAAGAAGGAGGAGAGTTCCGGCCGCCGGTGAAGCTTCGGAGCCCCAAATCGCAAGACGAGTTCGGATCTACGGAGGCGAGGCCGTTGCGGTGCTTTTCAACCGTCTAGATCTTCATGGCGCCAAAGAGAAACGCAAGGGTAACGATTCTCATCTTGGACATGTGAAGTCCTCTTTCCTTTTGCATAGGAAGTCCACTCTCGCGAGTATGCGGTGAGTGTGAGGTGTTTCCTTCGGGTAGACATGAATAGTCCCCGTTGTTTTGCATGTAGAGTCCGCAATCGAGAAACGGACATAGGCATGGTGTGTGTTGCATTTCATGAATGGTCGGAGAAGACTCTACGCCGATGGTTGTTTTTCGGTTTTCTACGCGGTAGATTGCAATAGGGAACCTTGGGGATTAACTACGAGGTGCACCATGAATAGAAAACTGGGCAAATGCGTGATTCTGCCATCATGGTGGTCTGGGAGCCAACTTGCACACAATTGGATTATGTAAAGGTGTGTGATCGAATTGGGACTCGGGGAAGCTTGACCCACGCATATGGCTTAAATTGATGTTGTGGTGTGAGCAACGGGTTAGGCGGAACCGTACCCGCTCTGTCATTGGTTAGAGAGACCTAAGGTACGTGGTACTCGCCGTTGGCGTAGATGGAGGGTCTTGGGCTTAGACCGGAAAGACCATAATGCTCACAAGATTTGTCGTTCAAGTGGCGGTGGTGAGACGCGGATTTTGACCGGGTTCACCGAGAATGTGCTCTGAGAGCACGAGGTGTGTGGTCGTGCGAGCCTACGCCTGCGATGATGTGTAATTTAACTAATGTTAAGCTATGATAATAAAGTGCAGGGAAATAACATCGCTGCCCCGAGTTTAGGGGCGGGGTCATTATAATTTGGTCAGTTTTAGCTGACCGTTGCTTTTGTTTGACACCGCTTCAATGGATTGTTGCTTGCAGGTACTGCGGAGCCTAGTGGCAAATAGCGGGCAAAAGCCCTTGTTGCTGAGTCGGACCTCGAAGGTCTTTATATGAATGTTTACTTTTATTCTTATGTGTGACCGGTCTGTGTGCCGAGGCTTGGAAGACACTTTTATTTGAGTAAACTCTTGTAAAGTCATAAGGCCAAGTACTCATGTATTTGTACTCGCATTCCTTTTGGGTTGTTAATGTTAGTGAACATTAATGCTTTGGCGGGGTTCTTATTTTTGCAACTTTTAAAATGCTTTCGCTAGAATGTACTCTGTGTAGTACATTGGTTATTGGCATGATGGTTTCATTGCGTAACCCTTCGGTCTGTCTGTGGTATATGGCGTCGGGTCCCGGCCGGACCTACTGCTATATGTTATGCGACGGATAGAGGGTGTTACAATTTGATATCAGGCTACTGGTGACGTCAAATCACCCCTAAAGAACTAAATATCAAATAGAGTCTCTTAATATCATTCTTATTCGCATTTGGTACTACTCCATCTAAAGCTAGTGATAGTGACAAAAGCAACCTCAGACATCCTCAAGCCATAATATGCTTAAAAGAAGGGTAATTGGCAGTATTGAGCAATAAAGTTGTATAGTATATGAAAGTCAAATGAGTAAAGTTGTAAGTAAAGCAATAAACAACTAGTGCGTAGACTACCTTAAGGTTCCAAATGCTAGAGTGCTCCGAGGTAGGCATTTCAACGGTCGAAACCTGCATCCTTATTTGAAAGGTTTAGGAGCTGTCCTCCACGCTTGCTCGTCTTGTTTCGAGGTGGAAACAGTGCGCCAAAGTTCGGTGAATTAACGAAGGAGATGCCCAACGCACAATATTTTCATTCCATTGCATCTAATGGACGGCGATCCAATCGGATTGGCCAACTCCTGTGGACGGAGAGGTGAATATTGGAGACCCAAGCAGTATTGAGCAATCCCTGGCCTTCTTCGCCAACATATGGAAAGGACTGCTACTCTTGATAATTGGCCTCCATTACTTGCACGCGCATGACACATTAGTTGATGAAATTCGTCTGGGCACGATTTTTTCTTCTAGGCGCAATGTTTTTGTCGGGGCATGTTATTTTTCACCCTGCCGTGTTATTTTTGACCGGGTGTAAAATTTTCGTCCGGGCGCAATTTTTTCGTCTGCTCGTAAATTTTTCTGCCGGACGTATTTTTTTTGCACGGACGCATTTTTTTTGCCCGGGCGTGATTTATTCGTCAGGGCGCGATTTATTCGCTCGGGCGCGAATTTTTTGCACGTGCGCGTTTTTTTCATCCGGGCTCGATTTTTTCGCCCGGGCCCATTTTTTTCGCCCGGGTGCGAATTTTTAAACCTGGCGCGAATTTTTCGACCTTGAGCGAATTTTTCACCCGGACGTATTATTTTTTGCCCGGAAGCAAAAAACTGTGTTCAGGCGAAAAAATCGGGCTCAGGCAAAAAGAAACGCACTCGGGCAAAAAAATCGCGTTCCGGACAAAAAAATCGCGCCCGGGCAAAAAACACCGCAGCAAAAAAGTCGTGTCTGGGCGAAAATTTCGTGACCGGTCGGAAAAACACGCGCCCGAGCGAAAAATTTGCGTCCGGACGAACAAATCGTGCCCGGGCAAAAAAATCACGTTCGGGCTAAAAAATCATGCCCAGACGTTAAATACGCGCCCTGGTGTAAAACACGCACCCTGGCAAAAAATTCACGCCCTGCTGAAAAA
Organism: Platanthera guangdongensis; assembly: GCA_039583875.1. NCBI lineage: Eukaryota > Viridiplantae > Streptophyta > Magnoliopsida > Asparagales > Orchidaceae > Platanthera > Platanthera guangdongensis. The sequence continues at coordinate 152,774,800 of CM077155.1, read as the reverse complement.
AATCACACCCGGACAAAAAAATCAACTTTGGGCTTTTAAAAAAGATATGCGTTTATGAGAAGTCATAAACTGCACACGAATAGCTTATAAAAAATCAGTTTATCAATAATTTTAAATAAGTGATTTTCTATCAGTTGCACAAACAAACAACTATAAAACCGCATTTATGTTTTAAATAGAGATTAATCATCAGCATAAGATGTCCCAAACAGAACCTTCATTCAGCAAATCCACGCCAACTTGGAATGTCAATCGCTTCACTCCCCACATGGGCTCTCACGTATTGTTGATTTTGTAAGTGTATATTGCCTTTCACAGATTTCACCTACCTTGAGATTAAAATGGCTATGTGCTAACTCATTCTATCTGATATATCTGAGTTACTGCTCAAAGTTTCTTCCAAAGTTCATGCTTGGAGTAATCGTCACCTTTCTCTTGCTGGCAGATCCACTTTCATCGGCTCCTTGTTGCTCCCCGCGACCATGTTCGTCCTCAACCACTATGAGGTCCCCGCTCCATAAAACAACAAATTGAGAAAATTGTCGAGGGCCGCTTCGAGGTGTGGAATGGCAAGGGCCGCTTCGGGCAAAGTTCGTGTGGGAGCTTTTGCAACCCAACAATTCTCTATTCAGCACTATGATGCATACTCACTATCTGAATAGATGTTGTCTACTCAGGTTTAGGAGGGGGGACTAGTCGGTGTTGTAAGTGTATATTCGGACGAATAACGGGCTTGGGGCTTTGCGCGTATTAAACTCTAGGTTTATCCATATATATACCTAGCTGGGGGCAACGGAGAGTAAGGTTCCACTTAGACTTTCCTCCAGATATTTCGAGCGTCTTTCACAGGTGTGGCGGCTGATCTCTCAAGGGGCCGCCGCCCTCAACCATATTGTATGATCGACGGTGTGTAGTTGATGACGAACTCATTGATGTTTCTAACCATGCTTGGATTTTTGAACTTCCCATGTCTAAATGGCCAACGTTCATGGATTGTGAAACAATTGATTTGTTATCAATTGCGGAGTTGCTGGATGCCATTGCAGACTGGAATACTCCTTTGACGGCACCTTAGGTTGTGACACGCCTGATCTCACCGCTAGATTCAGTTGGAAAGCTATTGGATTTGCATTCACTGGCCAGTTTGGCCAATTATCGGATAGCTTTAGTTGGCTCAAAAAATTGAAGTTGCACCCAAGAGAAAAACTCTTTTGGTGGCGTCTTGCTTGGGACACAATTCCGACTCATTCGTGGCTTGCCAACCGCGGTCACTCTGACGATCCGAGCTGTCCATGGGGTTGTTCATCCGCTAAGACCCGTTCCCACCTGCTTGGGGACTGCACTCGCCTCCATGTCGTTGGTGGTGGGCTACTAAGATGGGGGATTCGTAGTCCCGTTGCCCTGTCTATGGAGGAGGCATTGACAACTTTCAGAAATGTTAATACTCGGGATTTAGGCACCCTCAGTGTCTATTTCAATGCAATCTATTAATGTTGACGAGCCAAAAATGCTAAAATTTACAGTCAGGAATTCACCACCCTAGTTATTATGAGAGCTTCTATCAAGACCACTATCACCTGTTCAAGTGATTATAAATTGTAGGGACACTGGAGCATCAACCAGTCCACCTAGCTGTCTCAACGACTCAACCAACCTCTTGGCACCCCCATCCACTTGATAGATAAAGTTCAATATCAATGGTGCTCTTTCTTTGGACCGTCGTGTTGGTATCAACCTTGTTGCTTGGGATGAGTTGGGCACTATAAGTTCGTCGACCTAGAGCTTGCACATTGGGATCTAAAAGGGGTGGAAATTATGGCTCTGGAATCCCTCAAGGGTTAGACTACATCCAACAGTCCATGTGGAATGCCAATGGTGTCATCATCATGGGTGATTGCAATAACTTAATTTACTATTGTAAAGCTAGCATCGAGCGTGGGTGTTGGGTCACCACCATGAAGATGAAGGAGGAACTTGATATCTTGTTTGTTGGCTTCATCCAAGTGTTGTTTCATCACACCCCGCGGGAGGCAAGTCGGGCTTGGACTTTTTGTGCTTGTTTCTCTTCGACTTCTCCTATTGATTAGATTGCTCTTGAAGGTAATAACCCGAAATTTCTTGAGCTAGTCAAGAATGATCAGAACAGTATTTTTCCCTCTCTATAGGATGTACGTTTTCCCTTTTTAAATGCTAATGCAATCTTTCAAAAAAAGTATAACACGACTCAATGCTTAACTTTATTGTTATATTTGTTGAGTTGGTTTTGAATTTTTGAACTGACATGTTTCAACTTCCTCACCTATTGGCAGTGGCAGAATCAGGATTTCTGTTGGACTCGGGCACCATACAAAAATAACTAACTATACAATTTTTTTTAATGCAACATTAAAAAAATGCTAGTTAACTAAAATAAAAGTCAAATTACATACCGACTAACAAACTACTTTTCGGGTACACATATTTTGGTAGTGTGCGATGATTGCCTCATTAGTTATGGTTATCACAATGCCCTTCTCAATATAAGCAATTAAGCAATCGCTCATTCATTCATCTCCAATTCTGTTCTGCAAGCAACTTTTTATTATCTTCATTGTCGAGAACATTCTTTCAACATAAGCAGTTGCAACAGGTAAAATACATACTAACTTCAAAAGCCGATAAACAAGTTGAAAATGATCATGTTTTTTAGTCTCCACCATTTTTTGAACAAGTCTGCTAATTCCTTTTACATGAGAAAATGCGTTACTTGATCGCATATCCAGAATGTACTCATCTAGTTGACCTTCAAGTAATTGCAAATCTATTGGGCTGAAATCATAAGAATAGAATTCTGCTAGATGAATCAAGTTTTGTTTATTAAAAGAAACAAAATGGTCATTCGGGTCAAGACGTGAAACACAAATAAACAACTCAGTATTTATTTCATTGAAACGATCATTCAACTCATTCAATACCCAATCAATTACGGTATTAAATAGCTCAACCCGAAAATGATGGAAATTTGTGATATCTCTTATTTTACGCCTTGATCTCCCAGGTTGAACAAATGTATTATCCATATTATGAACATCAATAATATGTTTACCACAAAATTTAGTTACTTCAGTGATAAATAACTCTCATTCAAGCTCAATGCTTCTCAAATTAAATAACAACTGCTTTGTTAATTTCACGAAATTCATTGCATTGATAATATCTCGATCTTTCCTTTGTAATGCCTGTGATAACTCATTTGTCTTTGTCAGAATAATTTTTATTAAGTGTAGTAGAAATACGAATTCAAATGTTGATATACTCTTGATAAGATTGCTAGTAGTTCCTCTTTGATTACCATCAACTCCATCTTCTGTATTGAATCTTGAACATTCACTTCATAACTTGTTATTGGTTGTCTCAAGCCCGGATCAACGGGTTAGTCCTCTAATTTAAACTCTAATCGAGGTCTCTTAGTCTCTTCTAATTCAACGAATTTTTCCTTCAGAGTTGTTCTTGAGAGAAATTTATCCATCAAAAGGAATACATTAGGCAATGCTTACAACTATAATTGAAAGATATAAAAATAAATATGCTAACTAATTATGTTCAAATCTATGTGTTATCCAAAAGAATTGTTAAAAGTGGAATTTAATCAAAAAATGACATTCAATACCTGATTGGCTGATTCCTGAATTTTTTTAAATCCAGTCCAGTGAAAAATGAAGACACCAGAGCAAATTAGAGTCTTAGGGGCTTAGAGTCAGAACAAGTGATTCCTGAAAAAAATAGTAAAAGGAATTAGTATCCTTACCAACTCCAAATTAGGGCAACATGATATTATTTAGATGAGATCTGAATGTATTCACCAAATTGTAAAAAAAAAAAAATACAAATACGTCTCCTCACCCAATATCACAAGTGGACGGAAAGATCTTAGCCAACATGATATTATTGAGATGAGATCTGACTGCATTCACCTACAAAATCTAAATGATAAAGCTCAGCGGAAACATAAACTTTGCGTAGCAATGAGGCATTTGAAAGAAATGGCGGAAAGGGGCACGGGGGCGGCGTGGAGCGGGAAGGAAATAGCTAGGTCAACAAAACTTTAAAAAGAGGCGTAGAGCGGTATATATATTTATACAGAATTTTAGACAACGGTTCTTAGAAAAGCCGTTGTCGAGAGTTCTGTGTATATATATATATATATATATATATATATATATATATATATATATATATATATATATAACCTTAGACAGCGTTTCTTAAAAAAATCGTTGTCTAAAGTTCTATATAAATATATATATATATATATATATATATATACTATTATAATAGAAGTATGAAAGACTTGAATTTATAATTCATGGAATTAATTCTAGCCGTCCGATCTGTTCCACTATTCCAGTGGCTGTCCGATCAAACCAACTCTCTCTCTCCATATTTTACTAGGGTTCCTAAACCTACTAATAGGCTCCTAAAGTTATTTAAATAACTTCAAAAGAGAAATACCAAGCCCACCAGCTAAAAAGCCCGCCAGATTACAGTCCACAACTTAAAAGAACCACACAAGCAGGCCAGCCCGCAAGACAGCTAACCCTCTAAGCGCTGATTTTAAAGAATGAGTATGGAAACCTATATTTAAACCCATAAATTTCAATAGGTTTGGCAATGTGGGACTAAAATAGGCGGGTGAACGGTGCTCATGCCACTGTTCACCCGCCTGTCATATTATATATATATATATATATATATATATATATATATATATATATATATATATATATATATATATTCTAATATTTATAATTATTATATAATATAAATAATTCTTAACATTTGTAAGTTATTATTATATAAGGCAGGTGGGTGAACAGTGCTCACGCCACTGTTCACCCGTCTGCCATGAATCATATTTAAATTACATTTTTTAATTTTCTTTTAAATTATTTTTTGTTTACTTTTTAGGTTGCTGCTGCGGGTGAAGCCCGCCGGGGCGGGGGCCGCCCGCCGGGGCGGGGGCCGCCCGCCGGGGGTCGGGCGCCCCGTCGGGGGGGGGGGGGGGGGGGGGAATCCCATCGGGGTGCGGGCGAAGCCCGCCGTCGCTGGCAGCATGTCGAGGGGCGGGCGAAGCACACCATCGTCGATCGGGTACTGTGGCGCGTGACCATCGGGCCAGCGGCCCGTGCCTGTCACTCGTGTGTATATATATATATATATATATATATATATATATATATATATATATATATATATATATATATATATATTATATATATATATATATATATATATATATATATATATATATATACGAGTGACATGCACGGGCCTTCGGCCCGGGGGGCATATGTCGTGGGTGCGACAAATGTCGTGGGTGCGACAAATGTCGTGGGTGCGACATATGTCGTGGGTGCGACATATGTCGTGGGTGCGACATATGTCGTGGGTGCGACATATGTCGTGGGTGCGACATTCGTCGTGGGTGCGCGACATTCGTCGTGGGTGCGACATTCGTCGTGGGTGCGACATTCGTCGTGGGGTGCGACATTCGTCGTGGGTGCGACATTCGTCGTGGGTGCGACATTCGTCGTGGGTGCGACATTCGTCGTGGGTGCGACATTCGTCGTGGGTGCGACATTCGTCGTGGGTGCGACATTCGTCGTGGGTGCGACATTCGTCGTGGGTGCGAATTCGTCGTGGGTGCGAATTCGTCGTGGGTGCGACATTCGTCGTGGGTGCGAAATTCGTCGTGGGTGCGAAATTCGTCGTGGGTGCGACATTCGTCGACGGGTGCGACATTTGTCGTGGGGAACAATAACCATTTAAGAATGACTTTCAACTATATATTGACATCGAAAGTTGGGTTTTATTTGAAAAAGTGGAGCCTTGGAATTAAGATTTGATCGGATGGCTAGGATCAACGGAATGTCTAATTAAGCTTGCCACAGATGTCTTATTTATCTTGCCACCATACATCTTTTTAATATAGTGCCACTTCAAAGACTTTTATAAAACTCTTATTGACTGGATAGTTTTCTCAGTGAAGTGTTTTTGTACACCACTTCACTGAGAAAACTCTCCCATGGCCATCCTCAATGCCCTAAATATAGTAGAGGAAAATTCCACCATTTCGTCTAAGTTGTCATTCTTCATCGCCTCAAATAATTCAAAGTTCTTTATAAGCAATAAGAAAGCTCTATATAAACAATGAACATGCACGCAGTTAGGAAATCAATATATTTTGGAATAATCCAGGACCACAGTTACAGCATTATAAGGGACAGGATCTTGTCAATATTCATGGAAATCTCATGGGAATTGAGAAGTAAAGGGAGAGCAACACAGAGATATAAAGACAAAAGCCTACTAAAAATATTTCTCCTTGTTCTTACTACAGATTTGGTTAAACAGATTACTTACCCAATCTACCTGTTTCTTCAAAACATTTTCTATCATGAGCCTAATCAGATCTTGGATGACTTTTTAATATGCAACCAATTTCAAAGAAATCATATTCCCTAAATATATGCTAGTAGCTTGAACTCTACTGAAAAGAACATATCATTTTTTTTAAATCAATGACAGTGGATCCCAGTTCGGATAACAAAAAAATTCAGAAAAGTGTACTATCACGATCTGCATAACCAATATTGTATAGAACAACAACCTCTAGATCTGTAGTTTTCCTAGATCTAAAGAAAGGGAAATTAGGTAAATGTGTTTAAAAGCCCAGATCCGAGGTTGTAGAGAGATAACAAAGAATCGAGGAGGAGGTGATTGGAAACCGAGAAATAATGAACCCAAGTTGATTTAAAACTGAGAAATTTGTGAGTAGACTGTAGGGTTTGAGGATGAGTACCTTGCGGAGACTGAAGATGACACACGTAGCTTGAAGATTTCATAAACCTTCTCTGGCTTTGTGGGAAGAGGGAGACCCGTGATGTTTTGAAGCTTCTTTAGATGGAGGCATGATGAAGGCGGGGGTATCAGGGAGTTGCAGCCAGGTTAAGAATGAAATGGTCGTGGAGAGGTGGGGGTATCGGGGAGACATCGGTGGGTTGGGAAGGAAATGGCGAAGATTTAGGGTTGCACGATGTTATCGGGTAGAGGATAGCGGGTTAGGAATGAAATGACGATGAGATTTAGGCTCTGTTGTTTGTGTGAGCTGTTGCTGATGGAAAGCTGCTGATGAACTGTTGCTGATAGAAAAAGTGCTGATTCTGGAAAACAGAGTTTTGTTTAAAAAACTGTTTGGGTGAAACAGAGTTTAGAAAATGGAGTTTTCAAAAAGCTGTTTGGATACAAAACGGAGTTTTGAATAAATGTTTTTTTTCAAATATAACACAAAATAAAATTTCATTCATACATTTTTTCCAAATAATTTTTTTTCAATCATAACATATATTTTTCAATTATTATACACGCGAAAAGTGGCGACGAATGAAATTATGCAGTGTCATCGTGGCGATCACTATACGTGCTTGTTTGTCGAAGCTATAGCTTGGCATGTCCCATCGTATGGCTCCAAAGACACGTGCTAATGATTTTTTTCAAACTCAGAAATGCATATATCCAGCCTATGTAAGGTGAGATTGAGCATCAAATATTTATAATGACCGACACTAGAAAATCTATTACTTCTACCTCATCAAAATAAATTTTACTTGACAACATAAATATATTTTGTTTCAATTCCAATGTAAAATCAGCTTTTGAATGCATTGAATCACCCATATCATTTGTGCATGGATAAAGGAGAACAATACATAATTCCAAAAGATTAGATCCTTGCTTAATATTTTCTGCAAACTACAGCATCTATAAAAGAGATAAATCAATGCATTTCCCTGGAAAAAAACTTGGAGAATATCTTACCGGACCGAGAGGGAGGCCCAGAGGACTCAACGTGTAATTTGTTACAGGTAATCTCCAATCAAGAGGATGATGATATTTACAAGTTGCCCCATATTTACACTCCCCCGTCTTCATGTAATAATGACATTCATGCTGACCGGGTCTCTGGGGGAAATTGTGCTCCCTCTGAGCACTACTTGAAGGCCCGGATGAAGAAATTACAGAATGATAAAGACCCCGATAACCTGGTGCGAACGAAGAAGATGACTGCGAAGGCGGTCCGGATGAAACTGCCTCTCCCAATGATGCCTAATTTATCAAACCACTCCAAAAAGAAGCATAAATTAAATTTTATCTTTCATTATATCTCATGAAATAAGCAGAGCATCGAGAAATAAGCAGAGCATCGAGAACGAACCAGATAGGGATTCCAAGAAGGGAGAGGAATAACCCCTGGCCGGATCATGATGGGGCCATAAGAACTTGGCATGTATGCGCCAGACAGAGCCGAAGAAGACCCTCCGAACTGCCATCCGCCCATCTCAGGGTACTGTTGGGGAGCAGCAACAGACGCCGGATAAGATGCAGGAGCGTGGTAGGGCAAAGAGGAAGACGACGATCGAGTTATCGGGCCCTAGGTTGCGGCGAAAGGGAGATCAGGAGGGATATCAGCGAAGGAGATGGCTCGTGCTTTTGCGGCTGACCGCAAAAAAATACTGCGGCTGGGGTTATGTATTAAACAGCGGTAGAAGTAAAGTGGAGTTTTTAAAATAAGCCGTGTCAAACACAGCTTATGCTGAAATTAGCGGTGCGTTTCAACCTCACCGCAGGTCATAAGTCCAACCAAACGCCACCTTAGGGTTGCGCGGTTTTGAAGTTGGGTTTTATTTGAAATTGTGGAGCGTTGAAATTAAGATTTGATCGGATGGCTCAGATCAATGGAATGTCTTATTAAGCTTGTCACCATTAATATAGTATAGATATATATATATATATTATCCTGCCAATCTCAAGGATTGTTGATGTTTAAATCATATTCGTGCATCACATCAATTTTCTTCACTTCATCCGTTGTAGAAATTTACCTTCTAGGCTATTATTTAAAATATTCTCACCTTGATTAGTTAAATTTGAAACATCGGCATCCTTATATATAATAATAATAAATTTAGACTGCATTTCTTTCTAAGTATCGATGTCTAAAGTTATTAGTAAAAATAGTCGCGACTCGCGATATTGACGCGATGAACATTTGTTGGGTTGAAAACTTGAAATAGAATCAAATTTATGTCTGAATGTGTCTAAATCAAACCTAAATTGTATTTGGTTGGACCCAAATTAACACCTTATATTTTTTTCCCCGAAATTTTGGACCCAGGCACGTGGCCGGGTGTGCCTGTGAACAGTTCTGCCCGTGCCTATTGGCCATCAATGTGGGCTTTTCTTCAAGCTGCACCTGTGTTTTTGAATGGACACATGTAATGAAGCTTCTTGGAAAGAGGCTAAAATGTGTGTAATTACTATATAAAAGAACAGGGAGGCAAGTTATAAAAAACATCAAAATTCAAACCAAAGAGAGGTAAAGCCTGAAAGAGGAGAGCAACTGTGCCCTACTGAAGGCCGCGGTAGGAGACAGTGGGCGTCAACATCATCGGGTGAAAGCGTGCGGGTAGTGGTAAGATGTCATATTCGCGAGCTGCGGTAAGGTACCCAGTGCTCGATGATTGCATGCTAGTAAACGGTGGTGGTTGTGCACAAGTGATGATGTTGGCGGGTTGCGTGTTTACCGCAAGGTCAAGTCCTATGTTGGATCTCTTCTCGGTGGTGGTAGCAGCGGTTGGTCGTCTAAAAATGATGAAAGTTCGTTCTGATACGAATCTTGTGCGCCCGTTTTACGGATTGCCGTAAATTCATATTACTCTCGCTGCTTTTCATAATCTGAGTTCTTCTGCATTATATTTTCGGATTTGTATCTCTTAATTTGAGTATTTATTAATTTTATTGTGCTAATAAAATTATGTGAAATACATATTTTTTTATAACTCTACATTTAGTTGCTCCTGGAGATTGTGCCTCTGTGACTAAAAATCCCAACAATTTTTGGGGAAGGCTCTAGCTCAAGGTATTCTGCAATATCTCATCAAGTTTGGAATGACTCTTTATAATACATCCAGCATAGAGTCATGCCCTAGGATGGCATGAAAGCCAATAGGTATTTCTAAGTCGGTCTCAACACATGTGGACATATAACCTAAATATCCAACAATATCCTCTTATGTCCGTTGTAAACATGATGTCGGAAAAAGTGTGGTGTGTGCAGTGTTCAACCAAACATAAATCACTCACAATCGTGTTCATAACACCTGTCAGAACATATTGGACTTTAAATGAAACAACTTTATGCATGCATAAGAATAAATATAAATCACATCAGCATCACATGTCTAAAGTACGATCATAGCACGGGTTCAACATACCTAGTAGCGAATGATCTACAAAAAAATAGAAATATTTAATCAACAAGTGTTCAAAAGAGCTAAACAATACTCTAATCAGAGTTTAACCAAAAATCAAATAACACTTTAGTTGTCATCATCTTCAGATGTACAGTAGGACATTCTTAATAGGATCTCAAACAACAAGTGCACCTCCATCATTAGCATCTTTATAATTTTCAACAGAGAATTTCATTTAAAATGAATTCATATTTTGAAGAAAGTATACATGTATTTAGTTCGTTTATTTAGTTCTACTATAAGAACGTAGTACTTTATAATTAGCTAGGAGGGCACTTATTTAGAGTATTATAGGTTCTACCTCGGAATCCATTATCAATTTTCAATGAAACGAACTTATAGACTTCCAGACACCGCAGATATATCTGTGTTTTAATTTGGAATGTCATGATTACTGTTCTTCTAAAGTTAATTAGAACTCATCAAATTTGGAATTGAACCAATTAACATTAGAAGGGCAAAACTGAGTCAGATTGTGTTATCAAATTTGAAATAACACTCTCCTCCTATGTAAGAAAGAAGAATCAGTTGTTAATATTAGATTTAAAATGAAACAACTCACTAGATTCGTACTCAGCAACCACGAACATCAGCGGAGCACAACACACAATGTTTAAAATATCGGATGTCGGTGACATGTCAGATTGAGTTTTAAATGTCAAATGTCGAAAGTCGGAGATATGTTGGAGATATTTTAAAATATCGGATTTTATGTCTTATAAATAAAATTTTATTTTATGTATACTAACTATAATTATATGTTATAAAAATAAAAAAAATATAATAAATAGATAAAAATAAGTCATTTATATTATGAAATAAAATCAAATAGTATCTAAAATAAAATAATATTGACAATATTATAAAATATATTTAATAGTATACAATAATTTATTTTGATTACAATATGTTTATTGCAAATAAATAAGATTTAAAAGTTAAAAATCTTTGATTGATTATGAGTCTTTTCAAACTTATAAATTAATATTAAAAATATACAAACAATCAACTAATAAATATATTAAATGTTTTATATTTTTTGTAATATGACATTAAATATTGTGAAATAATTATACAAAATTGGTTACATGAATAATGAACAACCACGTGTCCAACGAGTGGGGTCGACAGGAGCAGCCCCAGCCAAGTAATACGCGGTCTAGGCCTCAAGCGAGTCGGAGGGGCGTGTGTTATGGAGTTTCCCCGACTCGCCCGGGCTGGGGGGAACAGAATGCGGGGCGAGTGAATTATCTAGGCTCGCACTCGCCCCTGGACCTGGGTAGGGGATGGGCGAGTGGGATGGTCGGATCCGCACTCGCCCGGGACCCCGGTAGGGGGAGCGAGTGCTAGCCCCATCGAGCACATGCCGCCCTAGGCAAGTGGTCTTTTCCTGGACCACCCACCCGGTAGTGCCTTTTACTATTTTGCCCTCGTTGGCATGTCAGTAGCCTTTCAGAACAGCAAAGTTGCGTTATTGGCAGACCGATTTGGGATGCGTATAGCCTGTTAGAACAGCGGGGTTGCACTGTTTGCAAACCGGGTTTGGAATTCTATAAATAGACTTACATGGGTACCTCAAAAAGGAAGCTTTCTCATTTTCTAGTCTTATAGCGCTTGCTGAGGTACACTTAGCTCAACATTGGCTAAGGAGTGGAAGCGCTCTAAGATCTTCCGGGTGTGTGGTGGGACCTCCGTGCTGCAGCTGTGGGTCAGTCACAAATCCTAAGTTTTCGGTCGAGTCGGCTCCCTAGGAGAAGTAAGTGTGTGGTCACCCCTTTTAGGGTCCGAACTCCACAGAAGCCGGTTTCCGGTTTCAATAAATAAAATGTTAAAAATATCGAAATAATACATCTAATCGATTTAAATATACATAATATAATATATAAATGATTTAAACAAATGATGTTAGTCTGCTAATATAACAAAAATAAAATAGCGCACGATATATTTAAAAATTGTGTTGGCCGATATATCGAAAAAAATCTCACATGTCGGCATATATTTTATAAAATAATATAATCTATTTTTTTAGAAAAAACATATCATTTTGCCCTAAAAAAGACATGTCGGGAGACATGTCGGAGGATATATAGATCAATGACAACATGCTTGATTTGACAAAGGTAATGTGAAAAATCAAAATATTTGGGCTAAGGTTAAACTGAATTGTCTAACTTTTAACTAAGACTGAAATAAATCGCATTGAGTCTCATTTCCCCCGCTGTTATGATTAACTTGTATTTAGGCATTTCTTTTATTAATGGATCAGCAAGGTTATCATTCGATCGTACAATAATCAAAGTGATAATTTCTGCTTTTTTAAATAATTCAACAACGCATGTCTCAGTTGTGCATGTATTCTCTTGGAATTAAAGAAAGTATTTTTAACAACTTGAACTGATGTTTGATTATCACAATACAAGTTTAAAGAGTTGACTTGTAACCTAAACAAGAAAATGCCTAGCATCAGATTTTTGATTCAGTCTGCCTCTTCACCAGTCAAGGATAGGGCAAACAACTCAGCTTTCAGAGACGATAATACTAAAAACTGTCTTTTGGATTTCCAAGTAACCGCAGCTCCATCTAGAGTGAATATAAATTCACTGGTAGACTTGTTCCCAACTTCAGAACACTATGAGACATCAGAGTATCCATACATAGTAGGAGGATAATCAGTATATCACAGAGCATGATTTTAAAAACCTCACAAGTATCTCATCAGTCTATCTATGGCATCGCAATAGTCTTTGCCTAGACTACTGGTAAAACAACTCAATATGTCAACAGAGAAGGCAATGTCTGGTCTTATACAACTTGTGACGTACATGAGATCACCTATTATCCTCAAGTAGTTTACTTGATCAATGTCTACCATTGTGATCAAATGGCGTCTCCACTGGCCTACAATCTTTATAACCCTGGGTAGAAGCAGTTGTTCAATATAATAAAACTAGTTAAGAGTAACTCTATCATTGTCAACTCTAACTTTCATGTCTAGCAGAGTATCAACAAAACCAAGGTCTTTCATGTCAAATACTTTTGCAAGAGTGGATTTAATATCCCACACTATAGCAAGATCAGACCCTACAATCAACATGTTATTCACATATAGGTATATGATCGCAGTCTTATTTGACATTGAGCGGTGATAAAAGGCATTTATAAGAAAAATTGGACTGAAATTCAAAACTCTTTAACACTTGGTCAAATTTCATGTGTCACATCTTAGGCATTTGCTTAAACTCATAGATTGATTTATCCAGTTTGCACACTTTATTTTTTAGATTTTTATGTACATAATATTTAGGTTATGTCATGTAGATCTCTTCATCAAGCCCTCTATTTAAAAATGATATTTTTCACATCCATCTGATGTACTATAAAGTTCTTGATAGACACTGAGGCAAGAAGAATCATAATAATCAATAGGTAACACACATGTGCATAAACATCAAATTAGTTTATTCTCCTCTGTTGTTTATAACATTTAGCTACTAGACATACTTTATATCTGGTTATAGACTCATCACTATATAATTTGTTCTCCAACACTCACTTGCATCATAGGACTTTAGCTTCTCTTGGTAGGTCAACTAGATGTCAAGTGGTGTTCTATAACCACGAGTCCATCTCATCATCGATGGTTTATGCCCACATCAACAAATCTTTAGATTTTATTGCTTACTGGTGGAATAATGGATCATTATTTAAGTGGTAGGTGACGAAATTCTCACCAAAATTTTTAGAAATTTTGTCTCTTACAGATGCTCTAACTAGAACAAATTTCACATTAAAAGGTTGGGGAACAGTGCTAGAGGCTTCAGGTTCTATAGTAGATTCTGAAATCATATCAGTAGACCTGAAGACAGAAACACTATGATCCTTAACAAATTTATTTTCAAAGATATGTTAACTCTAGATACTATCATTGTATTAGTGGATAGATTGAGAAATCTGTCAGCCGCACAATCTTCTGCACTATCCTCTACACTACTTAGATAGATGTGGGTTGTCTTTTTAGGTCTCACTTTATGTCTCTTAAGGTCTTGTTTTCGCACATATGTAATGCAGTCTCAAGTATTTAAAGTATCATATCTGCAAGGATGATCGTGTCACAGCTCATATGAAGTAGAAGTGAGCTGAGAATGAGACACTTTATTCAAAATGTGATTTGCAGTAAGGACTGTTTCTCCCCCCAAAAAAATTAGGCATGTCAGCTGTGAGGAACATAAAATTCAATATTTTTGTTAAAGTTCTATTCTTATGCTCGACAACGTCATTTGACTGGGGTGACTAATGAGATGTATTTTCAAGGATTATTCCCTCGGAGACAAAAATTCCTTAAACTCAATTACAATGTATTTTCTTACGCGGTCACTTTTAAATCTCTTAATCTTTAAGTTCAACTAATTTTCCACGCGAGACTTGAAGGTTTTAAATATCTTAAAAGTCTCATCTTTCGATTTCAATAGATACACATGATAATGTTTGGAAAAATTATCTATGAATGTAATTAGATACTTTTTTCTTCCTCTAGTGACATGACTTCGGAAATTACATAGGTCTGAATGTATCAATTCCAGAAGTTATGTGATTCTAGTGATTTTTGTTTGCACACGCCTTTCATTTGTCAAATTGAATGGACATATCTAATGGGATGTCATGACTCTTAGCTAGATCAATCATTTTCCTATAATTCACATGTTCAAGTCTGTTATGTATCAATTTAGGATCAATAAGTTTTGAACTCACTTGATTAATGTTATCGTTGTTTAAACTAAGTCTATACATTACATTGATCAAATACGCACACCCGAAGTAATGTGAACTATAAGAAAATGCTAGATCTAGCTGAGAGTCGTGACATCCTCTTAGATCTGTCAATTCAAATAGATAAGTGTGAGGTGTGTGCGCAAACCAAAATCACTAGAATCACACAACTTCTGGAATTGATACATTCAGACTTCTGTGATTTCTGAAATAATCATGTCACTAAAGGGGGGAGGAAGTATCAAATTACATTCATAGATGATTTTTTTACCCGATCTGTGACAAGCAGCCGAGATCTGATGGAGGGGGTTGAATCTTTGGCACATATATAAGGAGCCGAGAACTGCCAGGCGGAAGAGGCGATCAGATCTTGCGACTTCCCTCCTGATCTGCATCAACGATGGGATGTTTAATCTGGATTTGCGAAAAAGAGAGACGATGAAACTCCTTTCCAACGACTCAAAAAACTCCCGCAGATCTTGAGCGGCAAAAAACTCGCCAACATAGGAGAATGGCGCTGGAAAACGCGAGAAAACAGGGAGAATGCGCAGGAAAATCGTGAATCGGGAACGAACGACGGCCAAACCGTAGCAGAGTGCAAAACGTTACCTTGAAAATGTTGGGGAAGGCTCTAGCTCAAGGTATTCTACAACAACTCATCAAGTTTGGAATTGTTATTTATAGTACCAGCGGCGTAAAGTCATGCCCTAAAATGACATGAAACCCAATAAACCTTTCTGAATCGATTTCAACACGCGCAAACATATTAACAATATCATCGAGCCATCCGATCCAACAACTCTAATTAGTATCGCATTAGATTATCACAACTGTTCAAACTTTGCGTCAAGACTTTCCTTCAACCGAAGTTATTATTAAAATAATTAAATAATATCACGACTTTGAGCAAAAAAAATTAATAATCTTTAGTTTAGGAACACCTAACCCTATATTACGTGGAAATATTAGGAGACATTCATCTAAAATGGTTTTTCCAGCGGAATTAGGAGACGTGTCTTACCGGCGGTGACTCTACCAAACATTTGACGAATAAAGCAACAACAGAGGCAACCATAACACGCACGCAGACGCCGAGAGAGAGAGAGAGAGAGAGACGGCAGATCATGGAGTCTCCGACCAAATCGGCCGCCGCCGGTGGAGAAAGCATCTCCTCCATCTTGTCTTCAGAGAATAGAAACTTCCTCATCTCTCCCGCCGGCAACAAGGTTATGCATTTGATTCCCGATTCTGGGCCCTGTTCTTGGCTCTTTGATTCTTCCTGTGAGTCTAGTTGCTGTTTCTACTAGATTTTCTCCTCCGAAATCACTCCTCGAAGATGGGATCATCCTCTCGCTATTGCTTGCTTGCTACTAAGGCTCCGTTTGACACGGTGGTGATCGTAAGCGTATGGATTAAATCGTCATTTGTTAAGATCAGCTAACAAATATCATCTGTTCAAACATAAAAGTGGATGAAGTTTATTAGGTGGGTGTTTATGAATGACAATTTAACCCCTATAATAATGACGGCCACCACCGCGCCAAACAGAGCCTAAGGCTCCGTTTGGGAGAACTTTTTTGCACCGGTCAAGCGGTTACGACCGCATGAACCGCATCTTAATTAAGGTCTGGTTCATGCGATCGTAACCGCTTGAGCGGTGAAAATAAGTCCTCCCAAACGGAGCATAAAACATTTAATTACTATCTCGCTTAATTTTGAAATTGTATGAATGCAACTGATTTTACAGCTTTTTAATTGATTCAAATATTCAATTCACTGACTATTTTTAAAAAATATTTATATAATAATAATATTTATATAATATTTTTAAAAATATTTTAAAAATATGTTAGTATATATGTAAGTATTTTAATAATATTAATACAATCCCTAAGCAATCCCGTCTGCTTAGGCGGGATTAAATCCCACCTAATTAATCCCGTCTGGGATTGTATTAATCCTAGGCAGGATTTAGACCCACACCGCCACTTCTGTGTGGCTTTTCGGGTATATATAGTTTTTCCTCCTTTATGTTGTGATTGTGGGCCTGAAACTGGCGGGTCGGTGGGTTTGCTAGGCTGGCGTACGGGCATGTGTCTTGCTGCTCTTGTTGACGGGCTTGCATTTGCAGGATTTTGGGCTTGATTTTGGACTGGGCTGATGGGTTGTAGGGTGCCCTGGAAAATATGCTGATTTGAGAGGCCCTATATAGGTTTAGGAGACCTAAGAAAAAATATGAACGGTCCTGATTCGTTGTTGCGATCAACAACTGCGATCAAATGTTTGTTTTATATTCAACGGTCGTGATCTGATTCCGATACTTCTTTATAATAGATAAAGATATATATATTGTTCAATACGAATACTGCACTATGCTCACTGTGTTTCCGCACCAAGTTATTTTTCCTTTTTCTATGTACATTGAAATTCCCCCGCAAAGGGAAAAGATTATATGGATGTTGATATAAATGGCTATGCAGGCCCGAGATTGCCGAGTTATCTTAATTTTCAATTTATGCTTCCAAGTTTGTTTATATTAGGGTTTAGCCAGGAAGTGTTCTTGTTTGTTTCTATTTCTTGTTTGGAAGAAAGGCTTAATTCTCCCAAAACTAGCTGGAAACTGTTGGATTATCTCAAGACTTTCAGTTCTGTAGTTGCCCCTATACAAATTGATCTCCCTTTGTGTGAAAATTCTTCAAACTTTTAACCTAGTGGTTAGAGTATTGCTTTCATACGGCGGGAGTCATTGGTTCAAATTCAATAGTAGGTAGAACTTATTAGATACCATGAAATCCAGTATCTAATATGTTTTTCTACCCATCCTCTTTTTTTCGTTCTCTAATCAGATTTAACTTCATTATATTCATTTTGTATAATAAAAAAGTAGTGTGTAGTATATAATAAAGAACTCTTTTTCTTTTGATTACTACTAATAAGAAATTACATTGACAGCCTCTACTCGCATCCTAGCTCATCTTAAAACTAAATTTGACTCAATTACTTCTCTTACCCTCAATCAGAATAGAAGCATGCTTTTAACATGCACGGTGTCTTACAATTAAAAGGTACACAGAAGATAAAGGAATGAGAAATGGGCATTCTGTAAAATATTAATTTGTCTTTGAATTTTATTCTACAATTGAATAGAATATTGTTCTCCCAATTCTTACGAAGCAATGGGGCCTTAGTTTTATTCTTTTAGCTCTGTAGTTGTAAAAAAATGTTAGTAATCTTACAGGTCCCCGTGGAAGAGTTAGAGGGAAAAACCATTGGTTTGTACTTCGGCGCAAACTGCTACGCCAACTGCGAGAAGTTCACCCCATTGCTGGCCAAAGCTTACCGGCATTTGAAGGAGCAGGGCGCCAAATTCGAAGTTGTATTCGTCTCCTGCGATGAGAACCAGAGCTCCTTCCAACAATTCCACGGCACAATGCCTTGGGCGGCGGTGCCATTCGCCGACCTCCTCTTGAAGAAGCGCCTGAACCGAAGCTTCTCTGTTGAGGCCATACCTTCCCTAATCATTCTCAGCCCCACCGGCGAGCTTCTTCATTCCGATGGCGGCGTCGATCTCATCTACCGCTACGGATCGCGGGCATTCCCCTTCACTCCGTCGCGCATTCGGGAGTTGATTTCCGAGGAGAAAGCGAAGCACGATTCTCAAACCTTGGAAAAGCTCCTGGCAATCAATGGCAGGGACTATGTGATTGATCATGGGAAGCAGGTGAGCATCATCAAACTTCGTTTTCATAGGTGATCAGAAGCAGTAGCTCACATTAGTGATAAAAGCTGCAGGTGCGGATCTCGAATCTCGCCGGGAAAACCATTGGGCTGTACTTCTCGGCACAGTGGTGCCGCCCGTGCGTGAAGTTCACCGATCGGCTGGCGTCCATTTACAGGAGCCTTCGAGAGAAGCACGATCTGTTCGAGATCGTGTTCGTTTCCGCCGACAAGGACGAATCGGGCTACTCCGAATGCTACGGGGAGATGCCGTGGATCGCTCTGCCCTACGATGTGGAATACACGAAGCTTCTCTCCCGGTATTTCCACATCCCAGGGATCCCAGCTCTGATCATAATCGGCCCCGACGGGAAGACGGTGACCAGTGAGGGTAGGAATCTGATAAACCTGCACAAGGAGATGGCCTACCCCTTCACCGAAGAGCAGCTGAAGCTGGTTCAGGCCAAGGCGGACGAGGAGGCGAAGGGGTACCCGAGATCTCTCCACCACGCGGGGGGCATTCACACGCGCTCAGCCTGGTTTCCACAAACTCTGGCAGCGGGCCGTACATCTGCTGCGAGTGTGAGGAGCAGGGGTTGGGCTGGGCGTACCAATGCCTCCCGTGCGGCTACGAGATTCATCACAAGTGTGTGAAGGAGGTCGAAGAAAACAGCTCATCTCCGCTCGGCGGCGCCAGCATAGTTTACGAATAACTGAATGATCCAGACACGCATGTTGAAGCTTCTGCTGCTCGGGACGAGCTGATGCGTCGAGTAAGGGGTTGTGGAATGTGCAGTTGACATTTCTGGCTGCATAGTAAACATTTGTCTCCTCAAGGAGATCAGGTGATGGGATGTTGTGCTTTGCAGTTTACTTTTTCTTGTAGGCTGTTTGTGCATGATCTTATGGTGGGCTGCAAATAGAGCCTTTTTTAGATTAATAAGTATTTTTTGGGGATTTGTGGGCTGCAAATAGTGATTTGGGTCTGCAGATATAAGTGCCCAATAAAAATATGCTCCGTGTGATCTGAACTTTTATATCAATAGTAAAAAAGAAAACTGTACCAATTAAACAAGCATTTAGAAATAAAACAAAAAAAATAAGTTAGATTTCATGGAACCAGCCCTAGATAATTAATACTTCAGAAAATATTATTGATGATAATAAATGATATATTAAATTTTAAAATTTTAAATCTGCGTACAGCCGGGAGGTTGGATGCTACATGACACGCCGCGATCTAAATCACGGCTTTACATCTCACGTCTGCGACAAGATGACGAATGCGAGGCCCATAGGACTTAACTCGCTCAACATGTTGTATCGAAACATCCCAGCGCAACCCTGAAAATAAATTTAGCGAAAAATCAATCACCAGTGTTGTCGTTAATCTTATCCCAACTATCTAGGATCAACTTTAAAAATTTAATACCTTCGGACTCGGCGATGCCGCCTATTGATTCGACAATGTGTTCGCACCAAGATTTCGCATCCGAGTCCTTGGCAATGCCATGGATGTGCAGCAGACCACCTTGAGTTCTACAGAAGGATGCCACGTGTGCTATTAGTTAATTGGCAAAATCTCACAATATTTTCAAATTTTTTTAATTTTGGATGGGAAAAACAAATCTGAAGTGTAATATATGAAGAAAGAAATTACTTTAAGGCCCTCACAGCAGTCCTCCAGCTAGACTCACTTGAAGGAAGGAGGCCGAGGCAAACTCGATCGGCAACATCCTAAATAAATCGTCGGTTTCTCGTCAGCATTCGCGCATGTGATATCGTAGATTATTAGAAGGAATAATTATCAAAACCCTTCCTTTCCTGAAAGTTAACATAATTACTGGTTGAAACAAGAAGTTAATGTTAAGAAATGTAAACTTGGGGAGGTTTTTGTAATTTCAAGAAGTAAGGGGTGCAACCTGTAATTTAACAAAGTTAGAGGGGAGATCTCAGTAAATGGCCCCTTATTAGAAATGATAAAGAATGACCAAGGAATACTAGAGATTAGGGCATAATTTGATGAAGTAGAACAGTGGAGAAAAGGATGGGAGGCAACCACAATGGATCAGTATGTAAAAACAAATTAACAATAACCCATATAATAAAAAAACAATAAATCTCAATAAATATTTAAAATTGTAGAAAGTAGTGAAATTAAAAAAAATGAGTAAAATTTATTCTTTCACAATAGGAACAGTATATAGAAAATACAACAGGACTAGCAAACTCAACCCACGGGGTGGGACTAAATCTTAAACATAGTAAAATACCCAAATATAGCTCTAACACTCCCCCTCAAGCTGAAGGGGAAACCTCCAGCTTGAACACAACATAAAAAGAGATGTAAAAGATGGTTGGCACCGTGAGACAAAGCAACATCCACCCAGGCCCAATCATGTGTCATTGGGGATACTCCAACAGGGCATAAGCCACAAGACATTGATCACGTTGGATGCTCCCAGAGCTAAAACTAGGTTAACCAAGAAAGGTCAAACCAATCCTACCTTAAATAGAAGAAAAAGTCAGAGAGACACTAACATGGTACAATTTATTCTTTCACAATGGGGGCAATATATGGGAAATACAGCATGACTCGCAAACTTAACACACGGTGAAGGACAAAACCTTAAACATACTAAAATACCCAAATATAACTCTGTTGAGATGATTTTATCTTATTATGTGTGATTTACTCATAGCCGCATTTTATTGTATTTGTTTCCTGATCCGCATCCATATATAGAGCGGATTAGGGTTTCCTCTTGGTAAAAGAAATCTATTTTTCATTTCCGCAACATAATATCAGAGCCTTAGTCGATTAGGGCTCTCGCGTATTCAACACCGCCGCTTCCGCATCCCGCTTCGGTCGCTCCATCCAGAAGTTGCATCCCGCTCTGTTGTTCCCGTCCCGCACCCTGACGCGCCTCCAGAAGCCGCATCTTGCTCCGTCGTTTCCCGTACATCTCTTTCCGTCGAACGTCCCGCCCCTTCCCGCATCCCGCTCCGTCGCATCCAGCCGCGGACTTCCACGAGCCGTCGCAGCCGATCGCCGGCCCTCCAGCTGCCTCCGGCAGCCGATCTCCTCCAGCAGTCGGTCTTTGCCTCCTCTAGCAGCCGGCAGCAGCCTTCCGCAGCCTCCTGCAGGCCTCTCCAGCGCACCTCCTCTTCTTCCGTTCTTCGGCCTTTTTTCGGCAGATTGCAACTGTCTTGGTTCCTTTGACACCAAAAATGTGGTTCTAACCTGATGGTATTTTTGGTGTCAGTTCTTATTGGAGGCACCTTCGTGATCTTGGTATCGTTCCTTCTTCGTATCGTTCCTTCTTCGTATCGTTCCTTCTTCTATGAGCCAACCCTAGTTTTTATCTAGGTGTTTGTGGGGCTTCTTGTGTTTGTTCTTGCACATCATGTCGGAGAATGATAGATCTCCTACTCTCTCTTTCGATGTCGGGATCTCCACTACCTTGCCTTCCGATGGCGCGGCTCGGTCCAGTCATGACCACAATACTACTCAATTCACCACTATTAGATTGGATGGTTCCAATTTTCTTCGGTGGTCTCGGGCTATTACTTTTGCCTTGAAGAGCAGGCATTTGTTTGGGTATGTTCTGGGGACTACTCCGACACCGGCCAAAGATTCTTCGGATTGGATACAGTGGGAGTCTGAGAACTCTCTTGTGAAACTTGGTTGACAAACTCTATGGTTGACTCGATTGCTCGGAATTATCTGTTTTTGGATACTGCAACGGATATTTGGAAGGGGGTCGAGCCTACTTACTCTTGTCGGGGTAATGCTGCCGAGATTTTCTAGCTGCGATGAAAGATCTTTCTCCTTCGTCAGGGTGATCGCCCTCCGTCTGTCTACTATTTGGAGTTCACTCAACTTTATCAAGAGTATGATCACTTTAACTCCCTCACTCTTGTCTCCTGAGGATGAGCTCCTCGTTCGAGCTCGGGAAGATAGGAACAGAGTTTTGAGTTTATTCATGGCCTACATAGCGACTTTGATCCGATCAGAGTGTAGATTCTTGGGCGCTCTCCTCTGCCGTCCCTTTCCGAGATTTTCAGTCTTGTTCAACAGGCATTTGATCGACGACAGACATGGACCTCTGATAGTGCTCCCGAAGGTTCTTCCCTGGCTGTTCAGTTTGGCAGTCGAGCTCCACGTGATTTCATGCCCAAGTCCACCGACAAAGATCACTTTGTGATTACTGCGGCAAATCCTGTCATACTCGGGACAACTGCTTTCGTCTCCATGGCTTTCGTACACCCTGTGGGGGCTCTGCAGCACGTAGCGGTCGTGGTTACGGTCGTTCTCAAGGTCGCTCAACTCAGCCCCGCTTTGCTCACATGTCTGATGCCTATGAGGAGGCGCTTCTTCCCACTACTCAGACTGCTCCTTTGTCTTTGTCCGTCGATGAGATTCATGTCTTCCGTCGTTTGATGCAGCAGCAGACTTTGGAGCTTTTGTTTCCTCGTCTTCCTATGTTCATCAAGGACCATCAGGTGCCCATAATGCGTCCTTTCGTCACTCAACCCACTGAATTATCGATTCTGGAGCAGCGGATCATATGATCGGCTCTGCTACAGATTTTGTGTCTTACCTTTCGTTGTATGATCGAGACAAAGTGAGCACTGCGGACGGTTCCTTATCTTCAATTGCTGGAAAAGGAACAATATATGCTCCCCTCTTACACTTTCTTCTGTCCTTCATGTACCCAAGTTTACTCGCAATCTTCTCTCAATTAGTCATCTGACAAACTCTATGAACTGTTCTGTGGCATTCTTTCTCTCTTCTTGTGTGTTTTAGGACTTGAAGATAGGGACAGTGATTGGCTCTGGAAGTCTGGTGGATGGGATCTACGTGTTTGATTCTTCCACTGCTGCATCTTCTCCTCAAGCCCTTCATGCTGATCAGGCGTGTTGATGCGCGAAAACGTCGCGGGGCACCAGCCAGCTAACACGGAGGGGGTGTTCGATCTCACAAGCTAGGAGAGGAGGAAAGGAGGAAAGGAAGGAAGCCTCTGAGTGCTCGAGAGTGGAGCAAACGGCTTGTCAAAGAGGGTTGCGGGGATAGAGGAGAGAAGCTTGATCAACAGAGCGGGTTGATCAAGAGAGGAGAAGGAGGTTGACCAGGAGCTGTCGACCAGACGGCTAATGTGACGGTTGTGCTTGCAGGTTGGATGCCGAGGAGAGCTGAGCTGAGAAGAAGTCTGCTGAGCAGAGGAGCAAGACTTGCTGAGCAGAGGAGCAAGGCTTGCTGAGCAGAGAGAAGAAGAAGGGGGGCCGCTAGCAGCGGCAACAACACACTTCGCCCGCCGCGGCCTAAATGCCACTCCTGCGACGGGCTTTCCTTTTATTAATAGCTAGAGATTACAAGCTTACAAGTACACCTTTACAACAAAATCACTTAAAGGGTACAAGGAGAAGCTGGCGGCTAAGAGAGAAGAAAGTGCCAGAAAGCAGGGGAGAAGCTGCCAGAGACTAAGTAAAATGGTCTGCTGGCAAGCTGGAGGACTGGGAATCTGGGTCTGCAGAGTCTGCTGGCAAGCTGCTGAAGAGCTGTGCGGACAGGAAACTGAGTCCGCAGAGCTTGCTGGAGGAGGTGACGACGGACTGCGCGGACTGGAAAACGGAGTCCGCAGGGATTGCTGGCAGGACTTGCAGGATCCTCCAACCGTCTGGCGTGATCCCCCCGATGCAGAATGAGAGGCACCATGGGCTATTTATAGGCCCAGGGGAGTTCTTCTAGAAGCGGGGCCCAGTGACATCAGCATGACGACCTGCGCGGACTCCGCGGACAGAGATTTTGCGTCCGCCACTGTCGAGCGATGAAGCAGTCGGAAGGACCCACCTGCAGAGAATTGGAGGGCGCCCCCTAGCGGGCGACCTGGGCGGACTCCGGGAGGAGTCCGCCCGGCAGGCCGGAGGCCGCCCCCTAGCGGGCGGCCTGGGCGGACTCCGGGTGGAGTCCGCCCGGCTGGAGCCGGGGCCGCCCCCTAGCGGGCGGCCTGGGCGGACTCCGGGAGGAGTCCGCCCGGCAGGAGCCGGGCCGCCCCCTAGCGGGCGGCCTGGGCGGACTCCGGGTGGAGTCCGCCCGGCAGGAGCCGGGGCCGCCCCTAACGGGCGGCCTGGGCGGACTCCAGGGGGAGTCCGCCCGGCAGGAGCCGGGGCCGCCCCCTAGCGGGCGGCCTGGGCGGACTCCAGGGGGAGTCCGCCCGGCAGGAGCCGGGGCCGCCCCCTAGCGGGCGGCCTGGGCGGACTCCAGGGGGAGTCCGCCCGGCAGGAGCCGGGGCCGCCCCCTAGCGGGCGGACTCCAGGGGGAGTCCGCCCGGCTGGAGCCGGGGCCGCCCCCTAGCGGGCGGCCTGGGAGGACTCCGGGTGGAGTCCGCCCGGCAGGAGCCGGGCCGCCCCCTAGCGGGCGGCCTGGGCGGACTCCAGGGGGAGTCCGCCCGGCTGGAGCCGGGGCCGCCCCCTAGCGGGCGGCCTGGGCGGACTCCGGGTGGAGTCCGCCCGGCAGGAGCCGGGGCCGCCCCCTAGCGGGCGGCCTGGGCGGACTCCGGGGGGAGTCCGCCCGGCAGGAGCCGGGGCCGCCCCCTAGCGGCGGCCTGGGCGGACTCCGGGGGGAGTCCGCCCGGCTGGAGCCGGGGCCGCCCCCTAGCGGGCGGCCTGGGCGGACTCCGGGTGGAGTCCGCCCGGCTGGAGCCGGGGCCGCCCCCTAGCGGGCGGCCTGGGCGGACTCCGGGGGGAGTCCGCCCGGCTGGAGCCGGGGCCGCCCCCTAGCGGGCGGCCTGGGCGGACTCCGGGTGGAGTCCGCCCGGCTGGAGCCGGGGCCGCCCCCTAGCGGGCGGCCTGGGCGGACTCCGGGGGGAGTCCGCCCGGCTGGAGCCGGGGCCGCCCCCTAGCGGGCGGCCTGGGCGGACTCCGGGGGGAGTCCGCCCGGCTGGAGCCGGGGCCGCCCCCTAGCGGGCGGCCTGGGCGGACTCCGGGTGGAGTCCGCCCGGCTGACGGGCAGAGGCCGCCCGGGGTGGGCGGCCTCGGCGGACGGCGGCAGGAGGCCGCCGCCCCTCGGGCAGCAGGGAGGTCGCCCTAGGCGGCGTCCTCGACGGACGGCGGTAGGAGACCACCGCCCCTTGAGAGAAATAGGAGACCGCTACTGGTACTGCTGTTGGCGGACTCCTGCAAGGAAAAGACTGCACGATTAGCGGACCTAACCGCATGTCCCGCGAGGGTGAGCCATGGGAATAGCTCGCCGTCCCGCAGGGCACGCGGTTGCTAGGAGACCTAGGCGGATAGGGAAGACTGTCCGCCTACGCTGGGACCCATCGCGATCGAAAGGGATAATCTAAGGGTCACGATGAGCCAGCTGGCCATCTTGGGAAGGATCGCCGATTTCTGGGTTAACAAGGCGGTCACTGTGGAGTCCTGATACTGCCGTCTTGGACATCCCTTTATTATGTCTATGAAACGTTTATTTATTGTTTTGTCTATTGTATTAGTTGATAATTTTCATTGTAATGTTTGTGAACTTGGAAAACATCATCGTGTTTTGTTTAATAATGTTTCATCCCCAAGTTTTGTTCTTTTTCATGTTATTCACAGTGATGTTTGGAGACTTTGTTCTGTTTCTTCTATTTCTGGATGTCGTTGGTTTGTCACTTTCATTGACTGTTTCTCCCGTACTACATGGGTTTATCTCATGAAGGCTAAAAATGAGGTTTTCCCTTTATTTCAGTGTTTTCACAAAATGATTTCTACGCAATTTAATACCCCTATCAAAATCCTTCGCACCGACAATGACAACGAGTATATGGATTCTCAATTTGACCGCTAACTTGCACATCATGGGATTATCCACCAAACGTCTTGCATTCACTCTCCTGCTCAAATGGGATGGCCGAACGCAAGAATCGTCATCTCTTGGAAGTTGCCCGATGTCTTTTTCTCTAGATGCACCTTCCAAAGTACTATTGGGGGGATGTTGTTCTCGCTGCCGCCTATCTTATTAATCATATGCCCTCTCGTGTCTTGGGTTATAACACTCCTCTTCACACTCTTGGGGTGGCTGGTGGCTCCGACTACTCTACAATCTCATATATTCGGCTGTGTTTGTTTTGTTCATATTCACCAGAGGACTAAACTTGATTCTCGTGCTCATAAGTGTGTTTTTATCGGCTATACTCCTACTCAAAAGGGTTATAAATACTTTGACCCGGTGCTTAAGAAAGTCTTTGTTACTATGGATATCGCGTTCATTGAATCTGAGAGCTACTACGGCTCCTCACTTTAGGGGGGGGGGGGGGGGGGGGGGGGTTCTCTCCCATGTTGGAAGCGAGTTCTTTAACTACCTTACTCATTCCTCTGTTATATCACTATCACTCGACTCTATCTCCTATTGCTCTTGCACCAACTTCGTCTCTTATTGCTCCTATTCCACCCCATGCGGCTCCTATTGCCAAACCCATGCAAGTTTATTCTCATCGTCCCCAAGGGAACAAACACACTGGCCCCTATCAGATTCCTAGAGCAGAAATCTGATCCGTCGTCAGGTTCCTTTACTCTAAGGAAAGGTACTTTTACACAACACCTGTTATCTCAATTCGTCTCATATTCGTCTATAACAGCTTCCCATAGGTTTTTTTTGTTTCTTCTTTAGTTGTTACTTTCATCCCTACTTTGTGAAAGGATGCTCTCTCCGATGACAGGTGGAAGAAGGGTATGCTTGAATAAATGCATGCTCTAGATAAGAATCACACATAGGACCTAGTACATCTACCTAAAGGAAAGACTGTAGTGGGATGCAAGTGAGTGTTCTCTCTCAAACAGAACACTCAGGGGGTTGTCGAAAGGTGCAAGGCTAGGCTGGTTGCAAGAGGGTACACTCAAACGGCAGGTATTGATTACCAAGAAACCTTTGCACCGGTTGCTAAAATGAACTCTATAAGGATTCTGCTGTCCTGTGCTGCCTGCAAGGGGTGGAGTCTCAGCCAACTGGATGTAAAAAATGTGTTTTTCATGGTGATCTAGAAGAAGAGGTATACATGGCTTTACCTCCTGGTCTCTCCTAAGGATCTGAAGGCAAGATGTGCAAGCTGAAGAAGGCCTTGTAGGCCTGAAACAATCACCTAGAGCTTGCTTTGGAAGATTTCACAAGGCTATGACATGGTTCGGATTCTCCCAGAGTAATGGGGATC
Source organism: Platanthera guangdongensis (assembly GCA_039583875.1). Lineage (NCBI taxonomy): Eukaryota > Viridiplantae > Streptophyta > Magnoliopsida > Asparagales > Orchidaceae > Platanthera > Platanthera guangdongensis. The sequence goes on along the minus strand of CM077155.1, from coordinate 152,746,767 downwards.
ATACTCTCTTCATCAAAAACAATAAAGGAAAACTAACTACTTTGATAGTTTATGTAGCTGACATCATTATAACATGAGACGATCAGAACGAGATTCAGACATTGAAAGTGAGAATGGCGAAAGAATTTGAAGTCAAGGACTTGAGGAACCTCAAGTACTCCTTGGGTATTGAGGTTGCAAGGTCCAAACATGGGATATTCATATCACAGAGAAAATATATTCTTGACCACCTTGAAGTTTCACGAATGAGTGGGTGCAGACCAGCTGACAGTCCAATCGAAATCAACCATAGCCTTGAAAAAGATGATGGTGACATGACTGAAGATATTCTCAGTTTTCAGAGGCTCGTTGGAAAATTGATCTACCTGTCGCATACTCGCCCAGATATCTTATATGTTGTAGGAGTGATCAGTCAATATATACATTCCCCGAGGACCCGTCATATGGATGTTGTTCATCGTGTCCTCAGAATCTCAAGTCCTCTCCTGGGAGGGGCATCTTGTTTTCATCAAATGAAGAGCCAACTATTGAGGTGTACACAGATGTTGACTGGGCTGGATTGATTGAAGATCGACGGTCCACGTCTGGGTATTGCACTATGGTGGGTGGAAATTTAGTCACTTAGAGGAGCAAAAAACAGCATGTGGTTGCAAGATCTAGCGCTGAGGTTGAATTTAGAGCTATGGCTCACGGAATTTGTGACGGGCTATGGATACGAACTATTTTGACTGATTTTGGGTTTGAAAGTAGCGAGCCTATGAGGCTATACAGCGACAACAAGGCAGCGTTCAGTATTGCAAACAACCATGTGCACATGACCGTACAAAACATATTGAAATCGACAAACACTTCATCAAAGAAAATATAAATAGAGACATTGTTGTTACTCCATTTGTGCCCTCTGAACAACAATTGACAGACCTCCTAACGAAGGGATTATGCAGTGGTTTCTTTAAAGAGCTTGTTGGCAAGTTGAGAATGTTCGACATCACACACCCAACTTGAGGGGGTGGGGGTGAGATGAGTTTATTGTACTATGTGTGATTTACTCGTAGCTGTGTTTTATTGTATTTGTTTCATGATCTGCCTCCATATATAAAGGGGATTACGGCTTCCTCTTGATAATAGAAATCTATTTTTTCATTTCCTCAACAAACTCTAACAAAAATAAACAAGATATTCTAAAATATCAATAAAATAATATACGCAAAATATTTTTTTGGGGTCAGGTTAGAGTAACTTAAACTGTATCAGCTCCGGGGAGTTGAAAACCACCCCGTGGAGATCTAACGAGCCGACCGTAAACCGGCTTGAAATCCAATTTGAAGTTTTCTTAGGAACGGCTCGACTTTAATTGATTTTGATCCTGATTGAAATATGTCATTTAATAATTTATTTAAGTGCATAATTATAATTTTTAAGGAAATGATAACAGTTAGGTGAGCTAATTCAATTTTATGATGTAGAGAAGTACACAACCAGTAAAGTAAAATCTTGTATATCCTTTGTTTAGTATCTAAATACAAGAGTATAAATATATAGGGAGAGAAGAGTCTCAGATATAAGATGTGGGACTAAATACAAAGAGGAAGAAATACACTAAATGGGTCATTATATGGGCTTTTACATAGTCTTTTCCAACACTTCCCCGCAAGCTGGGCCTGGAGCGTACAAGTCGTAGGCACCCAGCTTGGACAAAAACTTGTAAAATAGAGCACTAGGTAGGGCCTTAGTGAGAAGATCAACAACTTGGTCAGTAGCCGGAACATGCCTCAATTTCAGCTTCTTCATTTGAACTTTCTCCCGAATGAAGTGGCAATCAACTTCAATGTGTTTCATTCTTTTGTGAAAGACCGGATTCTTAGCTATGTATATAGCAGCTTGATTGTCACAGAATAAGGTAGCTGGTGAGAAGAGTTTTACTCTCATATCATTTAGGAGACTTTCAAGCCATGTAAGCTCGAATACAACAGACACCATCGAACGGTATTCAGCTTCAGCTGAAGATCAAGCAACTACAGCTTGTTTCTTATTGCGCCAGGTAACAAAGTGGCCTCCGAAGTAGGTACAAAACCTGTTGGTAGAGCGCTGATCATCCAGGGAACCAGCATAATCTGCATCTGAATACGCAACCAATGTTGGAGTAGAAGAAGTTTCGTATACCATCTCTTGGTTTTTTTGAGATATCTCACCAGTAGATGAGACATTCGAGGAGAATGCATAAACTGACTGACTGACAATCCCAACAGCAAAGGATATGTCTGGTCTTCTGACTGTTAGGTAAATTAATTTTTCAACGAGACGTCGATAGTATTCTGAATTTGCAAGAAGTAGATTTGTATCTGAGGCATGTGCACACAACTTATGATTAACATTCATAGGAGTATTGGTCGGCTTGCATCCAGAGTAGCCGACATCCTGAAGAAGGTCGATATGGTACTTTTGTTGAGATATGACAAGGTCATCAGGACGTCATGCGATCTCAAGACCAAGAAAGTATCAGAGGTTCCTCGGATCTTTTGTTTGAAAAACAGAGCTCGGGTGTTGTTTGATAATGTGTATGCCTTTTGAGTCATCACCTGTGATTAGGATGTCATCGACATACACTAAAAGGAAAACGGTGCCTGTTTTGTGATGTCGAGTAAACAGAGAGAAATCAGTTGAGCTCCGAGTGAAACCAACTCCTCGCACAACCCTGCTGAACTTGTCGAACCATGCCCAAGGAGATTGTTTGAGACCATAAATTGACTTCTTGAGGTGATAAACTCGTGACTCCCCCGTGGTCTCAAACCCCGGAGGTTGTTGCATGTAAACTGTTTCTTGTAGATCGTCATTTAGAAAAATATTCTTGATATCTAGTTGATGTAAGGGTCATTGGCGATGCACGACCACTGAGAGAAGGACACGAACCGTGTTGAGCTTGGCTACTAGAGAGAATGTTTCCTCATAATCGAGATCTTATTGTCGAGTAAATCCACGAGCCACCATACAAGCATTGTGACGGTCAATTGTCCCAACAGAAGCATGCTTGATGACAAAGACTCATTTACAGCCAACAGTAGTCTGTCCAGGAAGGAGAGAAACTAGATCACATGTATGATTAGCCCAGATGGACGTAATTTCTCCATCTATGGCTGCCCGCCAACCCGAATGTTGGAGAGCCTCATGCACTGAGTTAGGGACAGAAATAAAGGATAATTAAATAGCAAAGGTGCGAAGTGCAGGGCACAGACAATGTAAAGAGACATAATTTGTCATAGGGTGAGCTGTAGAAGGCGCCACCGGATCATTGGAACACAGACTGTCATTAGTAGAAGGTAACGGGCTCGGGGAAGAAGAAGAGGAAGGACGACGAGTGTACACATGGATTATAGGTGGCTTTGGTGGTTGGGGTGGGAGTGGCATGGGGAGGAGAGGTGGTAGTAGCGAAGGAACGGGAACAACTGGCCGTAGAGGGGACGGTAATGGCAGTGGATGGTCAAGGGGTTGAGAATGATAGGGTTGGTCCTCAAGAAAGATAACGTCGGCCGATGTAACAGTCTTTTGATCAGTGGGAGAGTAGCAGACATAACCTTTCTAAGTGGAAGAGTATCCCACGAACATATATTTTGTTGCACGTGGGGCAAGCTTGTCAGTAGAGGGGTCATGGTTGTGAACATAGCAGACACAGCCAAAAACATAAGGAGTGACTGCAAATAGGGGCGCGGAGGGAAAAAGAAGGGAAACATGAGTTTGAAAATGGAGAATATAGGAGGGCAAGCGGTTAATGAAGTGACGGGCCGTAGATATTGCGACATTCCAGCATATGGTCATTCATTTGAGTCATAAGGGTGTGAGCGACCTCCAGAAGGTGACGATTCTTGCGTTCGGCGACACCATTTTGTCGAGAAGTATAGACACAAGAGGTTTGATGGATGATGTCGAACTCAGTACACAAGTCGATAAACGCATGTCCTGTGTATTCACAAGCATTATCGGTGCGGAGAGTTTTAATTGTTGTAGAGAATTAGTTGCAAGTCATAAGGATAAAGGTACGAAAGACACGAGGCAATTCAGATCGATCATGAAGAAAATACAACCATGTGACACGAGTAATCGTCAATGAAGGTAACGATGTAACGATAGCCAGAAACACTTGCAGTTTTATAGGGTCCCCATATATCGGAATGAACTAAAACAAGAGGAGCACTGCTCCGAGTACAATGTGGTGAAAAGGTAGAACGATAGTGTTTTCCGTAGATACATGACTCGCATGTGAATGCAGTGAAAGACGTATCTGGAAGAGCTTTTTGGAGGATGCGCAGAGGTGCATGCCCAAGACGTCGATGTCAATCGATAGAGCTAATAGTGGACAGAACAGGGGTTGGAGGTCCAAGATATAAAGCCTATTAACCAATTTTCCTTCACTAATGACTGTCTGCGTTCGGCGATCCTGCACAACACAAGAGGTAGAAGAAAAAGTCACATAACAATCAAGATCATGTATAAGACGGCTAATTGATAGGAGATTGAAGGGCGAGCCAGGAACATGAAGAATCGAGTGAAGAATGAGAGACGAGGTAAGAGCCATGTCAGCGGATCCAGCGACTGGAGTAGTGTCCCCATTGGCGACAGTAATGAACTTTGGATGCGCATAGTTCAAGTATCGTGATGGTTTTGTTGGGGTAATATGATGTGTGGCCCCAGAGTCCATAATCCAGGAGGAACCGTGGGCAAGACAGGAAATACCCCCATCAAAAATAGACACAACAGATCCAGATGTACGGGAAGTTAGCTCTTGTAGTCGTTGTAGTTGAGTGCGCAGAGCAGCAAGGTCAACATGAACATTGTATGGAGCGTGGACGGACATGACAAGGGCCAGCCTGGAGGCCCAACGGCCAGGAGCAAGACTAGCCGCGAGCAAAACTAGCAGGAACTGTCGAACAGCCTCGACGAAAAGAGGAGCGGCCAGTAGTGACAGAACAAAGGGCAGTTGCGGGCACCAGAAGAAAAGGGCAGGTCGCGGCTAAGCACAATCCGCGGCTAACCAGAAGCGGCTAGGCACAGAGCAGGGACAGGAGGCCAGCGACAAGAGAGAAATGGTGGCAAGGACACGACGGTTTGAGCAGCAAACTGAGTAGAGATCGCGGCGGACTGAGGAGAGGCCGCAGCGAGTAGAGATCGTGGCGGACTGAGGGGATGAAACCCACGCGGCAAGAGTAAATCGAGACAACGCCAAGAGCAAACCGTACGAATCAGCAGATATGAGGCAAACCGATGGAAGATTGCACGACGAGATCACGGTGGCAAGAGTAGTCCATGCGACAAGCAACCCGCATGATCACAGAAAGAGACCAGAGTGTCTTGGAGAAGAGAGGACCGCAACAACAAGAGGAGAAGATCGCGCTGTAAGAGAGAAAATAAGGTGGGTCCCACGGAGCAGACTTGAGAGATTATAAAAGGTGAGAAAGGAGGAGGGACGGCAGGTGGTTCCACGGGAAGGAGCCTTGCGGTTAGAGGAAGTGGTAGACCAATAAAGACTTTGAATGAAACTGTAAGGACAGACATGATGTACTTAGGCATTAGTGAGATTATGACAAAATATGGCAAAGTGGCGACAAAGGATCCATATAGCCGACCCCACTATAGTGGGATAAAGGCTTGAATGTTGTTGTTGTTGTTGTGTTTCTGAAAGATAATTATACGTTGGGATTTACATATGATGCAAGTGAGCACATTGATTTTATTTTTAAGAGATATAAAAATAGTAATGAATGATTAATTAGTAGAATAGATGGAAAATTTAATCGAGAAGATGAAATGATATTTGATGCTGATTATTTAAAATGGACGTTGTTGTACATTGCCTTCGTCAGACGTGCGCTTGCGCCTAGTCACCAAGACCTCTTTGCGCCTTGGTGCTCCTTGCGCCTTTAATAAATAAGGCACTATCATATTTTTTTCATGAATCTCATAGCCTAGGTGGGGGCATAAATGTAATACTTTGGGGACCTCCCCAGCTCACTATATATATGTGAGCAAGGGGTATTGGATGGCATGAAATGAAATAATCATTTTAGTCTCTCTTAGTTTCCCTCCTATCGTCCTCTTCCTCCTTAAGGCTATGGTTGAGCAAGTGTTGGGCGGTGTGATATAGAGCAGTGGCTCAGATTAATGCGTTTGAATCCAACAGAGGAGATTACTTCTATCAGCATTACACATGTCCCGCCTCAGTGATCATCACGGGATTTAATCCAACTGCACCCAACATTTCCAAGGAGCTAACGGTTGTATTTGATTAAAGGCTCTTTTATTGCAAACACATTGTAATTAATATAAATAGTATTGTTAACAGTAAATGTAATATGGATGATTTTATCAATAAAGCTAGATGTTTTTCCTCTACTTTCTCTCCTCTGTCAGTCTCCTCCCCACCTCAGGCAACCTGTTGGAACACCCTATTACTAATTTGGGTCATGATCACTATGTCTCTAGGAATTTATGCTTTGACCTTCTGTATAGATAATAGGTCAATTAGAATTGAGTCTAAGGGATCAGGAGTCTAGGTTTGGAAGCTGCCCTGAAGACCCAAGTTTTTTTTTGGAGACCAAGTCCAAATCGTCGAGCTCAGCACGACGTTTCGTCGAACTCCGGTCGACGATCGTCTAGCTCAACTATTGACAGATCGTCGAGCTCCATTCGACGATCGCTGAGCTCAACCCTCATAATATCGTCGAGCTCTGGTCGACGATCGCTGAGCTCAACCCCTCATCATATCGTCGAACTCCATTCGACGATCGCTGAGCTCAGGTCGACGATTTTGACTCTGCACTGGATCCTTATCTCTGAGCTCAGTTCGACGATCTTTGAGCTCAGATCGACGATTCCTTTGCTGCTTGCATTTTCCAGTTCGCTGAGCTCAGCTCGACGATAGCAGAGCTCAGTTCGACGAATCCAGTTATCTTCCAGATTCAAATTCAAATCAGATAGAAGTTATTCTGCATTTAATTCAGAAGATCTGCCAGCCATTTTCATTTACTTCTGGAGCAAGTTTCAAGGGATTTTTCAAAGAATAATTCAGTGGACTTTCCTTCAGAACATTTTATGCAATTAAGGCTGTAATTAATTCAGACCAACGGCTATCTTTGACAGAGCATTTTCTATTCAGACTCAGAGAATAAAAGAGAGAATATTTTTGAATCAGACAAGAAGATAGACAAGAACAAGAGAATAGAGATTGACAAGAACAGGACACAACTCAATACACAGAGACTCTCTCAATCTTCTGTCAACAAGAATTCAGAAGAACACTCATCAAAAAGAGATCAAGCTTTCAAACATTTTTCAGATCTCTTCAGATCTCAAGTGTTCAAGGCCAACATCATCTCAAGACTCCAGACACTCAACATTTCAGCTTGCTGAAATCATCTTTTGCTGGAGATCTATCTTTGAAGGCCTATCACCCTCAGCAAAGCTCATCTTCCTGAAGATTTCAAGGACTCAGGGGGAGCTTTGACAACATCACTGAATCCACATAGTCTTCTCAGTTGCTTGAGAAAGAGAAGACTGCCATCACTCTCTCACCCCCATTCTGTAAAGGGTTTTTCAAACTCCCTTCAAAAGTTTGAATCTGGTTTTTGAGCACCTTGTCAAAAGCTCATTGGTGGCAAGACACCTGATCAAAAAATCTGATTTGGTTTTTGAGCACCTTATCAAAAGCTCATTGGTGCCCAGGACACCTGATCAACTCATCCTGCAGTGGATTCCTACCTAGGGTGGTAGAAGAGTGGATGTACCCAAGTTGGGGAACCACTATATTTCCTTGTGTCATCTGGTTCTGCATGTTTTCTTTTTGTTTCTGGCCTAGATTTTCTTGTGCTTAATATCTGCATAGCTTAGTTTTATTTCTGCTTCCCTGCTTACACTCATTACAACAATTGTTGTAAAGCTTTGCAAAAAGTTTTCTTTGTGTTTTTAAAAAGCACCATATACTCTATTCACCCCCCCTTTAGAGTATATCAGATCTAGTTTCCCCTTTCACAACCTCTCACGGCCTTTCTTCTTAATTAAGAGGTTAGAGTAATCGGACCACCACCAGCCACCGTCGGACCGCTACATCTTTGGTGCTCTCATTGAGATATTCTTCAACCGGCATCATGTGCGACGGAACCCGTTCCAAGGACATCAGTCAACAGTTAGCGGAACTCGAGAGCTATTGAAGATGAGCAAAATTCAAGAAATCTACAGATCGAAGTAATTCAAAGGCAATTCAGCACAGAGTTACAAACGAAGGAGAATTTCTTGGTTTAGCAGATCGTCAATACAAGGGAGCAAGCTAATGAACATATTAACACCCAAATCAGTAATCTGCGGAAGGAAATGATGGATGAGTTCAATAATCTACAAAGGAATATGGGAACAAATCAGACGTCCTATTCGAGTAATCAAGAATTCATCCATAGTCAGACACCCCAAGTCCTTCAAACAGACGGAAATTCAAATATGGCAATGGATGCAAATTACAACCCAGCAACCACAAAATTCCAAGAGCCATATTCAGCACCGGGACGAAATTTCGAGTATGGTCAAACATCAGGAGGAATTCTGGGAAACAGTCCCATGATGGCTGCAAACCTGGTAATATCTAACCGATCTAATCAATTAGTTTTCCTTCAATGTCCAAGATTTGTTGATGGGGAGCCCACGGATTTTTTATATGAATTGCAACTATATTTTAATTTGATAATGTGAGACCCCAAGACTATTTAATATTAGCCACGTTACATTTAGACAAGCCTACTTCAAAATGATACCCACATATGTTAAGAGACCATCCAAACATATCTTTTCCAATGTTTGTGGACCCACTGCAAAAAAGATTGGGGCCTTCTAGTTATGATGATCCTGCAGGAGCCCTCACCAAATTACAACAGACAACCATGGTACACGCTTATAAACAAAAATTTGAAGACCTAACCACTAAAGCACCCGGATTAGCACCTTGGTTCCTTAAAAGCATGTTTGTATCAGGACTGAAGGAAAATATCAAACAACTAGTAAAAATTCAACAATCCAGAGAAGTTCATGATGCTTACGCTTTGGCACGTATGTTTGAAGACCAAGAAAAAGATAATGAAAAATTACTAACCAATTATTCCAAAAATCACCTAAGCACTAATCTAAAAGTATTTCGTTGAAAACCAGAAATCTTGAAATCCACCGATAAAAAGATTAACATCGAAAGAATTACAATCTAAGAGAGAGAAAGGATTATGCTATAATTGTGATGAAACATATCACATGGGACATAAGAGCAAGCGAAAGGGAGCCCTTTTATATGTGTAAAGAGAGATCTCAAAGCTTGTATATACTTTCTTGAATAATAGTTACAAGTATACATACACTTATATAGGAAAGAATGAAGAGAGAAATCCGTGGGACTAATACAAGGAGAGAGAAAGGAGAAAAACATGGGCCCTTAATTGGGCTTTTCTAACACTCCCCCGCAAGCTGGAGCGTACAAGTCGTAGGCACCAAGCTTGGATAAAAACCGATAGTATAGCGGCCTGTAGAGAGCTTTCGTCAGGATGTCCGCAACTTGGTCAGTAGCAGGAACATGCTCCAAATCTATCTTCTTTGACTGTACCTTTTCCCGGATAAAGTGACAGTCAACTTCGATATGCTTTGTGCGTTCGTGAAAAACCGGATTCTTGGCAATATGAATTGCTGCCTGACTGTCACAAAATAGGGTTGTCGGAGACGAGAGACGAACACCCAAGTCTCCCAGAAGGCCTTCAAGCCAGGTTAGCTCAGAAACAACAGCAGTCATAGCCCGGTACTCGGCTTCAGCAGAAGAACGCACAACCACAGTCTGTTTTTGCTACACCAAGTTATGAGGTGTCCACCAAAGTAAGTACAAAACCCAGTTGTGGAGCGTCTATCATCAATAGATCCCGCATAGTCAGCGTTAGAATACGCGATAAGAGATAGAGATGTGGATGTCATGTACACGAGTCCTTGTCCGGGGGCAATCTTGAGATATCGAAGGATGCGCTCGACAGCTTGAAGATGAGATGTCCGAGGAGCGTGCATGAACCGGCTCACAACTCCCACGACAAACGAGATGTCTGGTCGAGTCACCGTAAGGTAGATCAGCTTCCCAACCAAGCGTCTGTAATATTCCGGATTTGTAAGTAGCTTGTCAGAGTCAAAGTTATCGGCCGAGAGCTCGTGATTGGCGTCCATAGGAGTCTCCGTAGGTTTGCACCCAGAATAACCTGCATCATGAAGGTCCATACAGTACTTCCTTTGAGATAACACAAGACCATCAGAGCGTCGTGCGATCTCAAGGCCAAGAAAGTACCGAAGGTTGCCCAGATCTTTGGTCTGAAAGGCGGAATTTAACTGTTCCTTGATCTGTTGTATTCCTGTCGTGTAGTCGCCAGTAATCAGGATATCGTCAACGTAGACCAGGAGAATCACAGTCTCGGTTGACCGATGTCGGGTGAAGAGAGAAAAATCAGCCGAGCTCCGAGTGAAACCACTCGAACAGACCACCTTACTGAATTTTTCAAACCACGCATGCGGGGACTGTTTGAGACCATAAATGAATTTCCGAAGGTGACATACCAAAGACTCCCTCGTGGTCTCAAACCCGGGAGGTTGCTGCATATAAACTGTCTCCTGTAGATCGTCGTGGAGGAAGGCATTCTTAATATCCAGCTGATAAAGTGGCCAGTGACGATGAACAGCCAAGGAGAGAAGAACGCGGACCGTGTTCAATGTTGCCACGGGAGAGAAGGTTTCCTCGTAATCAATGTCATGTTGCTGAGTAAAGCCCCGTGCCAGGAGGCGGGCCTTCAGACGGTCGACAGTCTCATCCGCCGCATGTTTAATGACAAAGACTCATTTGCAGCTAACAGAGGTGTGGCCTGCAGGAAGAGGAACTAGATCCCAGGTCTGGTTAGCCTAGAGAGCCCGCATTTCATCGTTCATAGCGGCCCGCCACCCTGGGTGTTGAAGCGCCTCCTGCACAGTGTTAGGTATAGAAATAGAGGAAAAAGAGGTGGCAAATGCGTAGAGAGGCGGCGTCAGCCGATGGAGAGAGACGTAGTTGGCCAAGGGATGAGCTGTAGAGACGGGAGTGGGCTCTGTCGTTGTCGAGGTATCGCTGGTAGCGGGGAGCTGGGTCACAGGAGCATCCTTGGATGGGTGACGAGAGTAAACACTGATAAGTGGTGGAGGAACCCGAGGAGGAACGTGGGGAGAGGAGGAAGAGGACGGCAAAGATGGCGTGACCGGTACGGCAGGTCGGGGAATAGAGGGAGCAGAAGACGAGGTGGTGCTAGGTAAGTGTAAGTGCTGGTCTTTGCAGAAGGTGACATCCGCAGAAACAACCAGCCTCCCGTCAGAAGGAGAGTAGCAGACGTACCCCTTTTGAGTGCGGGAGTAGCCAACAAACATATACTTGGCGGCCCGAGGAGTAAGTTTGTCGGAAGGAGGGCCAAGAAGGTGGACATAGCAAACACACCTGAAGATATAGGGTGTGAGAGAGGTGAGGTTGGTGGAGGGATATAGGAGTTGGATGGGTGAGGCAAAATTAAGCACAGACGAGAGAAGACGGTTGATGAGATGACAGACGGTGGATACAGCAAAGTTCCAATATTCAATTGGAACGTGCATTTGGAACATAAGGGAGCGCGCAACATAGAGAAGATGGCGATTTTTTGCGCTCCGCCACCACGTTTTGTTGAGGGGTGTACGCACATGAAGTTTGATGGATGCCACAAAATTCGGTGCAGAGATTGGAGAAGGTGTGACTCGTATACTCGCGAGCATTATCAGTGTAAATGACTTTGAGGGAGGTGGCGAACTGCGTACGCATCTCAAGTAAAAAGGCGCGAAACACAGAGGTAAGTTCATTTCGATCATGTAGTAAATTGAGCCACGTGGTACGCGAGTAATCGTCAATGAACGTGACAAAATAGCGAAAGCCAAAAATACCGGGGACTCTATAAGGACCTCATACATCAGAATGAACTAAAGATAAAGGAGTACTACTCCTGGTACAGGCAGTGGGGAAAGAGGAACGATATTGTTTGTTGTAGATACAAGATTCACAAGAGAATTCCCGGAGAGGAACATCAGGAAGAGCCCGCTTGAGAACCGGAAGGGGAGCATGCCCAAGGCGGCGATGTCAATCAACAATGGAGACGGCGGAGAGAAGAGTAGGTGGGATATCCAAGATGTATAGCTCATTCAACAGCTGCCCCTTACCAATGGTACTCCGGGTGCGGCGATCCAGCATAAGAAAAGAAGAAGGTGAAAAGGTAATGCAACAATCAAGGTCCTATGTGAGACGACTAACAGATAATAAATTGAAAGGAGACCCCGGGACGTGAAGAACCGAGGAAAGAGAAAGGTTCAGCATAAGCTGAAGAGCAGCGGAGCCAGAGACTGGTAGGGTGTCACTGTTGGCCACAGTGATGCAAGCAAGATAAGGCGTCTGCAGGTACTCTGTGGGCTTTTGGGAGGTAATATGGTGAGTAGCGCCGGAATCAACGATCCAACAAGGATTATGAGAGAGACAGGTTATACCTTCCGAAGAAGAGGACGTAACAGATCCGGAGGAGCGGCTGAGGGCACCCTGAAGCTGTTGAAGTTGGGTACTGAGCTCATCAATGTCTTGGCGGGTAGTAGCAGTCGGATCAGTAGCAGAAGACCCAGTAGAGGCCGGAGCAGCAGATATAGTAGCAGTAAGGTGGGGAGGTAAGTCATGCTTGCGATAGCAGGTAGCTTCAAGATGATTATCCCGGCCACAGTAGGTCCATTTCATAGAAGAGTGACTACCACGTCTCGTCCCCGAGACGGGGGTCGCCCCCCCCCCCCCCCCCCCCCCGAGTGGTATATCCACGAGGAGGAGGGGTCGAAAGGAGAGGCTGCTAAAGAAGAGCCGGGGCAAAAACAGGAGGAGCCTCAGAGGGAGGCGTGACTTTGAGCAGCATGGAGCAGACATCAGACAGTGAAGGAGTTGTGGCGGAGGATAGAATCTGGGCCCAAATACTATGCAGGTGGCGAGGAACTCGGGACATCATCATGGCGATGGCGACAGCTTCTTTCTGGTTGCATTGAGTGGTTAGATCGGTAGTAGGAGGCCGATGTTGAATCCAAGGCTCTGCCAAACTCTTGGCTCTAGCCACGAAGAAGAGCATATCACCCGGGGTAAGATTCTGAAGATCGGAAATGATATCATATAGGTGTTGTAGCGTGAAGCTCCTCCAACATGGACTTAGCTGTGTCATGATACATGGTCATCCGGTAGGGCTCGATATCCATAGAGTTTAGAAGCCAGGACTGGACCCGACCATCATCGCGAAGCCAGTCATCGGAGGGAGCAGTTGGAGGAGCGCGGGCCAAATGGTGAAGAAGACCCTTCGTCTGCAGAACACGGCGAACCGAGTGAACCCACTCGACAAAATTCCTTTTTCCAGTTAGGGAGATTGTAGTAATCCGTAACTCATTACGGAGTTCGGAAGTCGTGGCAGCCGCACGGGCGGGTGCAATAGAAGTAGCAGCGGAATTATCGGAAGCCATGCGCGGCCAGCAGAAGAGACCGGGCGGTTAGAATATGCAGTCGCACGGTCTCGGTGGACACACCAGCGATCAGGAGATCACGACCAGAATGCGACTAGGGAGAAGTCAGCAGAGAAGATAGTCGCACGGTCTCGGCGAGTACACCAGCGACAAACGAGGTCGCGACCAGGATGCGGCTAAGAACAGAGAGGAGAACGCTAGTTGCGGGAAGGCGAGATCGCAGCGAGCAGAAAAGGCAAGTCGCGACGAGCAGGAGAGGTAGGTCGCTGCGAGCAGGAAAGGAGGTCGCGGCGAGCAGGAGGCAGGTCGCAGCGAGCAGGAGAGCAGGTCGCGGCAAGTAGGAAAGCAGGTCGCAGCGAGCAGGAAAGCAGGTCGCGGCGAACAGGAGGCAGGTCGCGGCGAACAGGAGGCAGGTCACGGCGAACAGGAGGCAGGTCGCGGCGAGTAGGAAAGCAGGTCGCGGCGAGCAAGAAAACAAGTCGCGGCGAAAGCGGCGATCAGCGAGCAGGAAGAGCAGGTCGCGGCGAAAGAACATGAGCGGCAAGCGGAAGAGGTCGTGAGTAGAGAACTCAAGCGGTTAGAAGAAGAGTCCGCGAGTTAGAGAACTCGAGCGGATTAGGCAGAGGGAGGAAGTCGGGAGTAGGATGAGAGAGAGCCCGCAGCGGACAGCAGATAGGAGAGGTCGCAACGAATAGAAAGAGCCCGTGCGGGTAGGTAAGGAAAGGAGAAGGTGGACCCTCATGAGAGAGGATTATAAAAGGAGAGGTGGTAGGAAGGAGGAGGTGGAAGCCACGAGAGAAGCAGAGTTGGAGGCGGGTAGAAAAGAGGCCACAAGAGTCCGCGGCTAAGGGAAGCCGCGCGGACAGGCAAGGAAGATAGGCGGCTAGAAATGGGCTAGGCCGGATACCCAAGGAGGAGACCGGTTGCCTCTGATACCATGTAAAGAGAGATCTCAAAGCTTGTATATACTTTCTTGAATAATAGTTACAAGTATACATACACTTATATAGGAAAAGAATGAAGAGAGATCCTAATACATAATGTGGGACTGATACAAGGAGAGAGAAAGGAGAAAAACATTGGCCCTTAATTGGGCTTTTCTAACAATATGTACAGGGAATGGAAGGAGACTGTCCGGAAGATACAGAACTAGTAATGATAGATGGCGAAATACCAAAATCTGCGGTGACCATTCAAGCATTAACAAGACAATTCCCTGCCCATGGATTAGGAGCAACATCTTATTATAGCCAGCAACCTATAGAAATGTTTATTGATGGGGGAAGTTCTCATAACTTCATATCCAACCGAATGGCAAAGTTTTTAAAATTACCTATTCATTCCATTAAGAAGTTCCCAGTTTATATGGGGAATGAGACAACATACAGAATGCAATGGACTGTAGGAATGTGAAATTGCTCATACAGGCGAAAGAATCCATCGTGAATCTTGTTGTCCTCGATATAGAAGGGTCGGATATTATTCTAGGAATCCAATGATTACAGACTAAAGGGCCAGTAACCACAGATTCAACAATAACATTTTATCTTATAATGACTCATAAGGGACGATAGTTTTGATTGAACAACAGAATGTCCAAAATGAAAGCAATATCATCATCGCAGTTTGTAAGGTTAATGTCTTTTCAATCCACTGCATTCTGTGTGCTTATATCAGCCGAAGATAATGATAAGGTAAATTTTATAAATGAAGAAGAGAATGGAAATCAGGAGGAAATACTAGAGCCATATGAACACTTATTCCAAGAACCTAAGGAATTACCATCCAAACGAGCCATCGATCATCGAATAATATTAATCCCAGACGCTATCCCACCAAATCTAAAACCCTTTTGTTATCCTTATATTCAAAAGAATAAAATCGAAAGAATGATTAATGAGATGCTTGAAGCTGAACAAATTCGTCATAGTACTTCATATTTTCATTTCCTCGTTATTTTAGTTCAGAAAAAAGATGGAGGAACTCCTAGATGAATTATATGAAGCCAGGTTACTTTCAAAATTAGATCTTAGATCTGGATATCACCAGATCCGAATGGCCGATGAAGACATACCCAAAACGGCTTTTAGAACACATCTAGGTCATTATGAATTTAATGTGATGCCCTTTGGATTATCAAACGCACCATCTACTTTCCAAGCCCTGATGAATAATATCTTCAAGCCATATTTGAGAAATTCATTGTAGTGCTTTTTGATGACATCTTAGTATAAGTGCGACTGAAGAAGAACATAAACAACATTTAAAACAGATCTTCGAAGTTCTCCCAAAGCCTTTATCCCACTAAAACCAACTCTATATTAAAAAAATAAATGTAAGTTCTTTTACTAACAAAATAGAGTTTTTAGGTCATATTATTATTGAAGGCCAAGTCATGCCTCATGATAATAATATTAAAGCCGTTAAAGATTTCCCAATACCATCCTCATAGAAAAATGTAAGAGCATTCTTAGGACTTTTGGATCGCAAATTCATACAGAATTATGCAATGATAACTCATCCTCTGACAGAACTACTTAAGAAAATACCATTTCAATGGACCAAAACAGAGCAGGAAGCTTTTGATAGATTAAAAGAGAAATTAATGATGTATCCGATATTAATCTTACCTAATTTTAAAGTCTTTTACGATTGAGACAGATGCTTCAGGTACAGAAATAGGAGCTGTTCTATTACAAAATAATAGAACAATTGCCTATTACAGTAAAAAACGGTCACCCAAGATGCAACAAAAATCTACCTATATAAGAGAGATGTATGCAATTACTGTTGTTGTTGCAAAATGGAGACGGTATTTATTGGGGCATCAGTTTACTATACTCACGGATCATCAAAGCTTGCATCACAAATACCTCCACTCAGCTACGACCAATGTTCTCAAGATTGAGATCTTACCTAAGATCGGTCGGCGGTGGTAAGATCGTAAAACATGAGATCGACACGAAACGGTAAGATCTTAATTATTATACAAAATTAAAAAAAATCTAATATATATATATAAATATCTAGTAAATCAATAATCATAAATCAATATATATATAAAAAAGTTCAGCTGCATAGTAAATAATAATAGTACATTTAACTCATCAAAATAAGTCATCTAAGCTAAATTTCAAATTGCCTAAAGAAGCATCTTCGTCGCCTTCATCTATCCAAAGATCTTGTTCTCCTCCTCCTATGTGAGCAGCTACCTCTTCAACAATCGGAGGCTCTATCTCAAGATCTTCTTCATCATCTTCATCGACAACAATCCACTCATTATCGGATGAAGTATCATCAAAATTATGTTCCTGAGTTTTCTTCAACTTGCTATTGGTCAAACGAGAATTCGTCATCACAAATACAACATCATTCATTGTTTTTTGCTTCAAACGATTTCTTCTTTTTTTGTGTACCTAAAAAAAAATTTAATTAGTATAAATAATTTTGGAGATTAAAAAAATTTAATAAATTGTAATTATACCCTTTCAAATGCACTACAGTTTCGCTCACATCCAGAAGAACTACATGTCAAACTCAATACACGTTTTGCAAAATTTTGTAGTTCTGGATGTTCTTCTCCATAAGAATCTCACCATGCCGTCGGAGTTTTGATATTAATATCAGTTTTGACTACTATAGAGCCAAAACTTTTTTTCAGATTTTTAAAATCCTCCAATTGGCCATCAATGTTTGAAATTTCATCAATATCTCCCCCGATCATTCTTTCTAAACAGTAATATAGTCCTCGCTTCACCTCATAATCAGCTTTAAACGACGGACTATAGTGAAATTGAGGGTTTAGATAACATCCTACAACATGTAATGATCTGTACAATTGTTTGTCTCATCGAGCATCAATCACATCCCAAACTGGTTGATAACTAATCATCACAAATAATAGAATTAGTATATAAGGAAAAAAATTCTCATATCTATAATACTTAAAAAAAAAGAAACTAATTGACTTACAATTTTTGCACATCATTAAAGGCATGGGCAATGCGTACTTTTGCTCGATCCATTTCCTCGTATATATATCTCATAGCAGGCTTCTCATCAGAATCAACCAAACGAAGCACCTTCATTAAGGGATAAACACCTTTCAAGCAAATGACAATATTCTTCCAAAAATCTTTAACCATCACCACCTCCTCAATTAGCTTTCCATCACTTGAACATGCAAATCAGCTAGCTTTTCATTCATCTGAATTGAACATTCTTATCAAAGCAAGTTTGTTCTCATTAAGGCAGCCCAAAGTTAAGTATGAAGTGGCGAAACGTGTCACTGTCGGTCTCACCAAATCCTTGTCTTTAGTGAAGGTTTTAAATAAATATGTGAGGGATGTTCTGGAATAAATATATATCGAGATTCTCTTTGCATTATGAATTGTATCATGATGCACTTGTATCTTCTTCTCGAATCATCTAGCATCAAATCAATACAATGAGCAGCACATGCAGTCCAATATAATCTTTTCCTCTTTAACATTAACATTTCTCCGGCGGTTTTGTAATTTGCAGCGTTGTCCGTCACCACCTGGACAACATTCTCTTCACCCACCTCATCAACAATATCATCAATCATCTCGAAGACATTTTTTGTTGTTTTGGATATATGAGATGCATCAATGGACTTTAGAAATATAGTTCTCATTGAACTATTCACTAAGAAATTGATCAATGTTCTCCTTCTTTTATCAATCCATCTATCTGTCATTATAGTGCATCTCATTTTCTTCCAATGAGCTTTATGTTCTGAAATATTCTCCATAGTCTGTTCATATTGTTGTTTCAGATATTTCACTCTAATATCATGATATGATGGAGGCTTAAAACTCAAGTCATACTTTGATATAGATTCACACATCTTATGAAATTCTTCATTTTTACCACATTGAATGGTAAAGCATTGTTGTAGATGAATGATGTTATATCATTCCATGATTCGTCATGCAATCCCTTCTTGAAAATTGAATTGATGGAAGTTTGAGTTGTACTTGCTCCACTTCTCTTAAAAAGTCCAGTCGAGCTTCTATCTTCCCTTTTCCTCTTCAAATCTCCAACATCCTCTTCTTCTTCCCCATAGGGGATTGTTTTCTTCAATAACTTTTTTTGTAACCCAACAATAATCTCTTATATCTCTTTCATCACTTCCTCAAGAACAACTCTACATGCTCCAACGTCTTTTTGAGTACCCGCCAAATGATGCTTCAATCTATAAATTCTCACGGTCACTGTTTTCTCACAAAATT
This sequence comes from Platanthera guangdongensis, assembly GCA_039583875.1. Taxonomy (NCBI): domain Eukaryota; kingdom Viridiplantae; phylum Streptophyta; class Magnoliopsida; order Asparagales; family Orchidaceae; genus Platanthera; species Platanthera guangdongensis. Next base: position 152,727,940 of record CM077155.1, on the reverse strand, counting down.
TGCACTTTATTTTTCTCGCATCTTCTTCAACTGGGATGTCATACTTCCATCCAATATCACTCTTACTTCCAGGAGCATTTTTGCCCGTTTTAGACCCTTTGCTAGCAGTGGCAGGAGTATTGCTACTCCCAACTGCACTACCTGAAGCACCACTTGAAGCCATTTTTTAACTACTTACTCAATACAAATCAAACCATAATCACATGAAACAAAAAAATATTCAAGCATACAGTAACTTGCATTTTTAAACTTTATTTAAACATTGAATGATTACAATTTACAACAATTCATGCTAAAGAAAAACAAAAATTTAGATGTTTAGCACTAAGGTTTAGTTGTTGCAATGTAACCTAGGTTTAGCAGTTTACAACAATTCATACTAACTGTCAAGTATTTATTTATGGTGATTTGCACTAAGGTTTAGCAGTTGCAACGTAACCTAGGCTTCCCTTGAACAAAATTATGAATGAGAAAACAATCATAATAGGAAGGAACAAAACTATGTCTGAGATAAAACTGCAGATAGCAGATGTGGTGTCGTATGATACCTAACCGGAAGCAGGAGGTAGGAGGTATCGAGGGGCCTCTCCGATGTTTGCGTTGGTGGCCTGGTGGGAGATTGAATGAGATCAGTTGGGTTGCAGCATTGTGAGATAGAGAGGGAGAAACAGAGAGAGAGAGAGACGCACAAAAATGCAGTAGAGAAAAAGATGGGCGGCGTCGACCCCTTCAGCAGCCGGCGGCGGTTTCCAAACTTGCTCACTTTGTCAGCATCGATCCCTTCAGCAGCCGGCGACGCGAGCAAAATGACTGATCGAGAGCAGCGAGACGACGAACAGAGGAGTGGAACGGACGGCTGCGGGGATTTTTCTGCGATTAGGATTTGTGTTCGAGATTTGCGAGTTATTATAAGACTCTTCCGTGGAAACGGTAGGATCGGTTGTGATCGTAGGATCGTACGATCCTATGATCATAAACGGCGATCCTACCGTTTCTACGGAACGTGCGATCCAAGTTCGCCCGGGGATTGTTTCCCCCCGTAAAAACGTAAGATCGTACGATCTTACGTGCAAAATTGCGATCTTGACAACATTGGCTACGACAATAATCCCATTCACGTGTCATCATCAGTACACGACAAATCATCCGACAAGGGAAACAAATCGAGCAAGCGCTAGTACAATGAAAGGGTCTACTACCTACCGACAGTACTTGGGAAGATATCAAAAATCTATCTCCAGATTTACCGGGAAATAACCCAAAATCTAACGATTTTGGATCCACCGATGCTTTAGCATGGCAGACTAAAAAGAAGAGAGGCGATCGAAGGAAACATGTAGATCTACAGAAGAGAAAGGAGACTCAAAACTTATGACCAGAGGCCCAGCTTACTGAAGATAGACAGCAAGAGTTGCAGAGATCCCAACCTTTGAGAGTTGTTATCACCCAGCCATCTCCATTACAGACTGAAGAAGCTGAAGCGGCACCAGGAAGTTCCGTCGTTTCCTCATCCTTCCCTAGGATTTCAGCTCATGAACTAGAGAAATAGTGATGAGAACATCACTCTTTTAAAGAGAGAGGTAATGTTAGGCGTAGAGCTGTCACTTAAAATCGAAAACCGTAAACAGAACCGGAACCGCAAAAAACAAGACCAAACCGTTCGTGAATTATTCGGGTTCTGGTTTGAATTTTGAAAATGTGAATAACATTGGTCTAGGTGTGATTCCTTCATTTTATTATCTGAATCGGAACCGGAACTGGAACCGCGACATAGAAGTCTCAAGCGGTTTCGGGATTTTTAGACCCGATCCGAACCGGACCGAAGCAGAACCGAACCACAACCTGTTTATTATTATTATTATTATATTTATTATTATTTATATTATTATAACATTGTTATTTTTTATAATCTATCTATAATATCTATACTTACTATTAATTGTGAAACTAATGCGATTTGAATTAAAATCGCAATCGCACCCAAGGGTGTCGGATTTAGACTGAACAAAATGACACCGCACAAAAACTGTGTGATGTGGTTTGACATTAGTGCGGTTTGAAGTCATTTGTTGTTGTGCGATTTCGATTTTTATACAACTATATGATGTATTTTAAATTTTACTCGCATATTATTCTGAAATAAATTTTTAAGAAATTTTAGAGGGTGCTGCATAAAATTGGTGGTATCTAGTGTGGTTTAAAATTTTACTCGCATATTTTTCTGAAATATTTTTGCTCCACAACCAAACCATTTGGTGTGGTTTAAAATCAGTGCAGTTTTGTGGTTTTCTGTTTTTGCGGTTTCAGTTTTTAACTTTCAATCATACTTACTATATTATACAAAAAAGTACTTCCCTTTAGTGTAACACAAAATTCTTGCGTTTGGGCCCCGGATTTCGAAGACCCTCTTGCAAAAAAATCGAACGGGTTTACTTTTCCCCTCTAGTTTTTTATTTTTGACCTCCCTAATTCATTCTGCGAAAATTGATTTTGGTTTTTGTCGGAGCTGATTGGAACAGGTCCGAACCGCATAGAACCTAACCGAACTGTTAGTGACTGGTTTGGTTTTGGTTCTTGTTGAACAGGAACCGTTGACACGACGGTTCCAAAAATATGTTGGAACCGGAACCAGAACCAAAACCGGTCCAACCAAATAAGGTTTTGGTTCTAATTTGACAAATTGTTATCTCAGCGGTTCGGTTCACGGTTTTAGTAGAACCGGAACCGTGACAGCTCTTGTTGGGCGGTGTGATCTAAAGTAGTGGCTCAGATTAATGCGTTTGGATCCAACGGAGAAGATTACTTCTATCAGCATTACATGTGTCCTGCCCTAGCGATCATCACAGGATTTAATCCAACGGCAGCCAACATTTCCAAGGAGCTAACGACTATATTTGATTAACGGCTCTTTTATTGCAAACACATTGTAATTACTATAAATAATACTGTTGTAGAGACCAAAATCCTGGGCTCTTTAACTGAATCAAGGATCGGACATCAGTTTTGAATAAAAAAGGACACAGTACAAAGTATCAAGCTTTTTATTTCCTTTATTACTTTATTCGTTACATGATCATTGCAGACAAATTAACACTTTTTACAATAAATACACGTGGAACCAGTACATCGAGCTCTATGTCAGTCCCTCTAAGAAGCTGACCGCACAGGTTGAACTCTGTATAGCTAGTTAGCAGGCTGAGGTCTTGTTCGTTAACGGAATTAACCAGACAAATAGCTCAACCAACTAAGAACGGTCATGCCTTCCGTGGCCTGAGCGGTCATAGTCCCTCTAGAAATTTCTATCGGCACCCAAAGCAATAATAAAAGAAAAACGAAATAAAGCCAAAAACAAATTCGTCGAAAACAAAAATTCGGAAACTTTTCAAATGCCTTTTTCATCATCGGGGAGAGAAAATAAATAAAGGTGAGTCCATGAAATTTTTGGTTGTCACAAATCTTCCCCACTAAAAGAGTTTTCGTCCCCGAAAACTAACTGCGAACGCAATCTTCCAATCCTCCAAAGGGAGACAAACCTCCTATGAAGGTCAATGGTTTCAATTCAATGTTTTTGTAGTATCTGTGACACAATTTATTGAAAACTTGTCTCTCTGATATCAATTTGTAGAGACTCAAACTCTGGGCTCTTTAACTGAATCAAGTATCGAACATCAGTTTTGAATAAAAAATGTCATAGTACAAAGTACCAAGCTTTTTATTTCCTTTATTACTTTATTCGTTACAAGATCATTACAGGTAAATTAACACTTTTTACAATAAATACACGTGGAACCAGTACATCGAGCTCTATGTCAGTCCCTCTAAGAAGCTGGCCGCGCAGGTTGAACTTTTCATAGCTAGTTAGCAGACTGAGGTCTCGTTCATTAACAGAATTAACTAGACAAATCGCTCCACCAACTAAGAACGGTCACGTCTTACGTGGCCTGAGTGGTCATAGTCCCTCTAGAAATTTCTATCAGCACACAAAGCAATAATAAAAGAAAAACAAAATAAAGCCAAAAACAAATTCGTCGAAAACAAAAATTCGGAAACTTTTCAAATGTCTTTTTCATCATCGGGGAGAGAAAATAAATAAAGGTGAGTGCATGAAATTTTGGGTTGTCACAACTGTTAACAGTAAATGTAATATGGATGATTTGATTAATAAAGTTAGATGTTTTTCCACTACTTTCTATCCCGTCGTATCTTCCCCACCTCAGGCCACCTCTCACAGTCTTTCTCCTTATTTAGGAGTTTAGAGTAGTCGGACCACCGTCTCGACTTCTTTCCCTCATGACTGCGCACCCACTCACAATCAGAGTCCTACATGAAATCTCCACTAGGTCCTCTTCAAATACTTAAGTAATTCAAAGATACAATTCATTCTCACTTGGCACAAGCGTAATACTACAAAGAAGTTGGGGCTGCGCATGTGTAATTGTAGAGTTCAACACGAAGAGCAGAATGCAGTGGATCATAGTACTTACATTAAGGCCAATGATCATGATAGGATGTCAAAGGAGTCAATGGATTAGCTCAACTTGTTAGATTAGCACAATTTATTTCTTAATATTTATAACAATATCTACAGGGCAATCAGCCATCAAAATTATGAGAAAGAGATGTGTTCTTTTAAATGCACCTTTTCGCGTGCCTCATCAATAGTCATGTTCAAAAAGCCCGACCGGGCCGGGCCTATCGGGGCCGGGCTTTTTTCCACCCGGGCTCGGGCCCCCACTCAGAGAGGGGGCCTACTAAGGCCCCCAAGGTCGGACCTGGGCCAGCCCGGTTATTTATTTTTTAAATATATATATATATAATAAATAAATTTAAATTAAAAATAAATACATAATCCCGCCTACAGGCGATTTCATTAATGAAATCAAAGAAATCCCGCTAAAGGCGGGATTTAAGTGGGATTTCGCTTGGGTCGGGCTTAGCATGGGCTTGGGCCGGGCCATAAAATCGGGTTTTGCCCGGCCCGGGCACCAGGCCAGGAAAATGCCTTATATCGGGGCCCTGTAAGGCCCCCAAGCCCGGGCTAAGCCCGGGTCGGGCCTAGCCGGGTTTTTTCTGCCCCCCCCCCCCCGAACCGAGGCTGGCTTTTTCAGGTCGGACCTAACCGGGCTTGGGGGCCTAAAGGGCCCCGGCCTATATTTACTTCATAATTCCAACATGGTATCAGAGGAGGAATTGATTCCTCCTTGAAATTTCAGGGCCCTAAAATGTTGGTGACCTAAATTTCTCGGTGGCTTCCACTTGTGTTGTCTCTTGATTTCATTGTAGATCTCGTCTTGTGCTTCCTCTCATTCTCGTCTTCGACGACGGCATTTCTTGCTGCTCTCGCTCCTGCCAGGTTTCAATCTGGTGGGTGTTTCCCTCGCTAATCTCGGGTCCAGCTTCTGATTTCGTCGACATGAGCGACTTCTGAACCACACGACATCAGCGACGGGGGTCTCTGTGCTCTCCGTCCCAGCTCGACTACGTACTTCGTTGTCGATCTCGCTCCCTATTTAGGTTGTTGTTCATGACTCTGCATTCTTCGACGATCTCATTGCATTCCAACCAGCCCGTCGCCCTTCTCCTGTGCCAATTCCACCGCTTGGAGTTAAGCTCGATGGTCGTCAGAGAAGGGTTTCCCTTGGCATCAAAGATGTCATTCTAGTTGACGGAGCTTGATCTCATCCTGTGCGTCCATGTCCTCTGTTGAGCCCCTTGTTGCTCATCATCGATGACTTCCTCTAGCCCTCTCTACTCCAGATCTGTCCCTCTCTTCTTCTCGTGTCTTCTGATGGCTCCCTCTATTGATCCCACCAATGATGTGGATCTAGTTTCTACTCCCATACGATACTGTCACTTCTTCCATGGCAGAAATCATGTCATTTGCCTGTGTCCACGATGGTCTTATCCCTTTTTGGTCTGTTCCAACTATTGTCTTTCATGTTTTTGAAGCTACCAGCCACCTCCACCTGCTTCCCCTAGTGCTTCGACCAACTCCGGCAACTGCAACCCCTTTCTGGTTGTTGATCTCTTGCCGATGATGAAGCATTGTGATGGTTTGGTTGATTTTGTGTTTTAAAGGTCTTTGTTTGGTTGTTGTTAGTGTTTGCATAGTATGATATTGTTATGCCTACATGCAAGTGTGTCTCACGTGAGAGGGAATGTTTCGGACGAAGGCGACTCAGATGGTATTTTTCGACTTTTGTCTGTCCTACACGACCCTCAAGGCTTGTCTTGTATTTTTTGAGTCTCCCCATTTTTTTGTTGACTGGCATGTGTTGTGGTACGATCGTTGTTGGTTATGCTAATTTTAGCGGGTCGTGTCGTGTGGGACCGTGTCATGCGAGAATGTGTCGTGTGGGTCCGCCCTTTGGGTGAATTATCCCCGACGGATTAATCCATGATTGCTCGTTTGATGATTAGCCAAACATCTTCCGTTACCGTCCACATGTTGTGTGTAGATGATGTTGGTTGGCCTGAATCTAGCGAGTCCACATCATGTGTGGGACCTACATCATGTTTGGGTCTGCGTCATGTGTGGTTGTCCCTGGTTTGATTCCCCGATTTGGAATTTCTCCTGCTGGTTCGTCTGATGTTTTGTCGCACATCATGTATCTCCATTACCATTATATGATGTTTTCAAGCTGGAAGTTTCCCCTCCAGCTTGAGGGGGAGTGGAGTTATTAGTGTTATCACATTATTAGAGACCTTTATGAGTGTTTAGGGTTTAGTCCCACATTGTAGTTTCTACTTTATGAGTACTTGTAAGTCCTGTAAATACCCTCTTTGAGAAATGAATAAAATGCACTTTGTATTTACTTCTTAATTCCAACAATGCATATAACAATAAGAGCGTAGATGAGTGTAGAATAATCAAAGTTGCAGATGTCGGCTGTCAGAGACACGCCAGTTTGGATTTTTCATGTCAATTTTAATGTCAGGGGGATATACCAGGAGTATTTCGTATATGGAGTTTCAATATTTAATTATTTATATGCATAATCATTTAATTTATATATATTGATATTGTTGGAGCCAAGAATTCGGCTCACAAAGCTCGGACCGAAAAGATGGCCAAAAGTTGTTGGTCTTAAGATTAGCAAGCACTGGCACGTGACGAACCGGAGAGAGATAGAATGCTAGCGCCGGCCTACAAGTATGATCCATGTGTCAAAGCATAGATGTCTCACTACACACCCAGGAGTGTAAAGGAATTTCCGCTCCCAAACCTAAGTCGAGATCAGTTCAAGAAAGAGGTCGGCGGGCATGTTGCCCGTAAGCGACTAAGCTTGTGGGTCGAGTTGTTGTGGTCCGAGGGAAGTCCACAGAGAGCTATTAGAGGAAGATCAGGCGAGCACCAAGTTCCCTGCAAGTTGTGTGGCGCCTTCATACAACTATCTTGGGGTCAATGGTAAACTTTATCGCTAGCACTATACTCACAAAATATTGGTTGTATAAATATATTAACAATTTAATATTTATTAAACTTTTAAATCTACCAAACTAATATAAACATTTTATGTTACAAAAAAATAACAGTGTACTGCAGGGAAGAAAGCCAGAGGAAGAAATAAACTAGGAATTCGTCAACAACAATAGAAGATAAGGAAGGCTTAGTCTAAAATCTGTAGACCAAGCAGAATCGAAGTCGACGACCGACAAACTCATGGAAGACAACTAGAGAAAGCAGGAAGAGAATTAATTGCTATGATACAAAACAACTCAGACGACAAAAAAAAGTTCTCTTTAATGTCTATTAAACTACAGATGCTAAATAAAATAATTAAGAAAGTATACTGGTATATGGACAGAATATATCGTCTGATATACCGGTCAATATATAGGTTGATAGTTGATATATAGTCCAATATATTCCAAAAGGATATTTTGAAAAAACAAATATCGGAAACATGACGTTTTGTCCATAGAACCTTTATGTTAGCCCACATATTTGTCATGTTGGCTGATATCTACAACATTGCAAAGAATGTGGAAGAGTTTAGGAGGGTCATGTATGTGGAGAATTATCGAACACTTCTATAGTTTTGAAGGGAAAGTGTAGAAGAGTGTAGAAGAGTCTAAGAAGGTCATGTGTCGAAAATCTTAAGAGACTTCTATAGTTTTGGAGGGAAAGTGTCTTGGACATTATAAAGGGAAAAGACACCCTCATTTATAGCCATCTAAGTATCTAAGTACAGGATCAATATCCTCATTTGTGTTCAGGTCCTAGAATGAAAGTGTTGAGCGTGGGCAAGTCTTAGAGTCTTCTATAGTTTTGGAGGTAAAGTGCATTGGAGACTTTAGAAGCAAGAGATCCCCTCATTTATAACCATTCAAGTATCCAAGTTTGTGATCAAAATCCTTATTTGTATTCAAGTTTTGGAATGAAAGCACTGTGTTAGAATTTGATGAGCTCCCTCTCCATGTCATTATCTTTGTGCATATTTCGCTACATTCATGTGCAAAGAGGCTAATTTAGCTAAGCCACAAAGGGCAGTTGTGTTGAATCCTGAATTGTTCGTAGAGTAATGATGTATAGAAATGCGAAAGAGAGGGAACTTAGGAACCTAAGGTTTAGAATGAGCCTTAGTTCTCTCTCTTATACAAACAGCTCATTTAGAGGTTAAATCTCACCCATCTGATTAGGATCTATTAGATCTAACTGCCATGATTGCACAAAATTACGAAATTAAAAAATGCAGGACGACAAAAACCCTTAGTTATTAAAGGCGCACCACGGCGCAAAGAGGTCTTAGAGCCTAGGCGCAGGCGCGCACCTGACGAAAGCAAGGCGCAACCACATCCATTTTAAATAATCAGCATCAAACATCATTTCAACTTCTCGATAAAATTATTTATCTAGTCTACTAATTAATCATTTATTATTATTGTTTATATCTCTTAAAAAATAGAATCAATGTTCACTTGCATCTTATCTAAGTCTCAACGCACAATTATCTTTCACAAACACTAACAACAACAACACAACAACAACATTGAAGTCTTTATCCCACAAACACTAAGGCTCTGTTCGGTTGGGCTGTTGCTGATGGAAAGCTACTGATGAACTGTTGCTGATAGAAAAAGTGTTGATTCTGGAAAATAGAGTTTTGTTAAAAAACTGTTTGGGTGAAACAGAGTTTACAAAACGAAGTTTTCAAAAAGTTATTTGGATACAAAACGGAGTTTTGAATAAAAAAAAATTTTCAAATATAACACAAAATAAAATTTCATTCATACATTTTTCCAAATAAATTTTTTTTCATTCATAACATATATTTTTCAATTATTAACATCTTCTACATAACGTAACACCCAACGCAGAAAATCTTTTTTTCATCCAGACAATTTTTAGGTCTATGCACTAGCTTCAAACACCTGATATGCTATAATATCACGCAGTGTGATCATCTCCTCTACACCAGCCGCAGTGTCAGAGCAATCTTCTTGCCGCCTTTGAGAGGTCATCCCAAGATATGGATCTCTTTGCTCAGACTCAATGAAATCTATATCTACACGCGAAGGGTGGCGATGAATGAAATTATGAAGTGTCATCGTGGAGATCACTATACGTGCTTGTTTGTCGAAGCTATAGCTTGGCATGTCCCGTAGTATGGCTCACTTCTTCTTCCAAACACAATCACATACATATATATACACACACATATATATACACACACACACACATATACACACAACTCGCACACATACATATATAAAACAAATACATATATAACACACACACACATACAAGCACACACATATAAGTCACACACACAACATACACAAACACACAACACACACATATAACTCACATACATATATAACACACACACACAACATACACAAACACACAACACACACATACAACTCACACATACAAGCACACACATACAAGTCACACACACATACACATACAAGTCACACACACACATACAACTCACATACATATACAACACACACACACAACATACACAGACACACAACACACACACATAGATATACACACACACATACATATATAACACACATACATATAACACACACACACACACAACAACACACATACATATATGACACACACACACACACAACAGTCAACAGCACACACAACTCACACACATACATACAACTCACACACACACAACACACACACAACACGCATACATACCAGCACACACACATACATACATATACACACACACATACACAAATAAAACTCACACGCACATACAAAATAGAAACTAAAATAACCACACATACACACACACATAACAGTCACACAAACTCACACATACAACCACACACACACACAAAACCACACACACACATAACAGTCACACAACCACACACACACACACATAACAGTCACAGTAATGAGAAAGAAAAAAGAAGAGGATGGATACCTTTCTCTAATGGCGGTTGTGTGATGAAGAAGAAGGGGAGCATTTCCGGGACGAAGAGGCGCAGCGAATCCAGCAATAACCTCCAGAAAACACGCGGATCCAGCAAGAGGCGCACGCGTATGATCGTCGTCGATCGGGAAGAAGAGGCGCACGCGTCTGAGCGTTTCCGGGAAGAAGAGGCGACGGCGAATTTGCTAGCCGTCGTTGAGGATCGTCGTCGATCGGGACGCCGCTGCTACCGCTCCGGGAAGAAGAGGCGTGATCGAGGAAACACCGGGAAGAGGAGGCGCACAGGGAAGCGAATTACGTCTGGATCCAGCACGGGGACGCCGCTGCTACTGCCGTCGTCGAGGATCGACGTCGATCTGATTGGGGAAGGGAAGGGTCGCTGCCATCGAGCCCAGGTCAAGAGCCGATTGTTGCGGCGGAAGCGGAACGGGGAATCATTTCGCGTCTGGGCCATAATATAAAACCACGGAATCTACAAAACAGGATTTTGGAAATCAGCCGAGCCAAACGCTGCTTTTTCACAAAATTGTATTGTGTTTCCACCGCACCGCAGCTAATAAGCTCAACCAAACGCCACCTAAATCAATAAAAAATTATTGAGTTCTTACATTATTTTTTTCTTAATTTTTGAAGCAAAAAATTACAATAAAAATCTCACTCAGGTGCGTCTTTTATATTCTAAAGGCGCCTACCTCTGAGTCTGGAGCATTAGGCGCGCATGAGACGCGCCTTTAATAACACAGCAAGAACCTACACTAGATCTTTGCAAAATCTCGATTTGCATAGACCCATTGGTATGCCTCTATCAGAACTTTGGTATAGTCAAATCAAATTCCTAGGCTCTTGGGTTGGATCAGGACCTCGATGTGTATCAATTAGGCCCCTGATAGGCACAGACAATCCAGAATTCCATATTGCAACTTCCCGAGTTGGATCGGACCCTGATATGCCTATATTCGGCCCATGATAGACAGAGACATAATTCCGACCAGCAAACTTGTGTTGTAACTGTCGGGCCTTCGATGGGGCTTATTGGAGAGATTTTTGGGGATGTTACACAACCTCCACCAAGGCATTAAGGGTCTCATCTTTTTTTGAGAGCACGACTTCATTAGTAATTCCAACATAATCAAGCAACCTTACGATGTTGACACAAAATCACTCGATCTTCTACGAAACCTCGTCTTTCATCCCTTATTGGTGGTCATCTTGGACATGCTCCATAGTTGGTGATACTTGTCATTGTACATTTTAATCTCATTCTGATATCACTTCTTACGAGCTTGCAAATTCATCAAGTTCTCACATGTATGGCTTCAGGATTAGATCAGAGAATATTATTTGAAACTCAAAAACCACTCAGATATTGAGCTGAAACAAAATTAGATACAATTGTTTCAACTCAATTTAATTTGATTCAATTTCACTCAAATCACATTTTGAGTTGATTTTGAGTCTGACGCTGATAGCTCAAAATGTGATTCAAATCAACTTGAATTGAATCAAACGAGCCCCCTGTCTGGCTACTTAGTGCCCCAGCCATGTCTACTTGCCGCCCCAGCGCTCATATCATCTACCACTCGTTGCCCACAAGGCGCCATAATGTTGTCGCTTTCCCTAATCTTTCTTCTACGCCATGACAACCCTGGTTCTGCCGTCTCCAGGTCTCCTCGACACCTGGATCTTGAGTCCACGTCTTCTTTTTTGCTTTTGCCATCCACAACTCTATGAGAATCGACGAAAAAATTTGGTTCTCATTTTTTTTTCTTAGTTCCCATCTTACTTCGTTTTTCGGACCTCTCGACTCTCTTCTTCATTCCTACGGTACAACTAAACTAAGTTCTCGTGCTCCTTTTTGCTTCCTAGAACTCAGAAAGTTTGTGCATTTAGCAAACAATTGGTGGTTCTTCAGTTCTTTTTTCTCCTCTACTAATCTTCTCATGTCTCATAGACGCTGATAATGTTTGTTATGCCTAATTTTTTAGGGGTACGCTTAGATTTTGAATTCGAGTCAAGCCGGCTCGACTCGAATTCCAAATAATAGTGATTTTTAGTCAATTTTGGGCCTACTTCAACTTAAAAATTTTGATTTCGAGCAGCCTGAATCACTCAAACTCTATTTGAAAACAGCCCTACTCTGGATTCATCGCCCCTTAAGTCAGCTTCCACCTGCCCTCTCTCGCAAGAACACAAAAGAAGAGGAAAGCATTCAAGAACTTTATGCTTCGTTTCTAGATCTTGGTTGAAAGTTGTCATTACAAATGTGAGTGATCTTACCCTTTAATAAACCTCCAAGATACTCCCTCCAAAGAACAGTTGGTTCTACAAAGCACCACACGTGTTCCTTCTATAGACTCCCTAATTTTAGTATTATCCATACACACCAAGAATACTTTATTCATCTCTATAAAGTTATCCCCGCTTCTAAGCCCATAGAATCCTATACATCTTTCTGGAATCTTCCCCCATGTCTTTAGTTTTTTAGACTGAAGGGGCTTATAGGATAGTCACAGGTGAGTCATAGTTTAGCCATCTGTAACACTTGTTACAAATAATTTTTTTAGATCACATATTAACTCTACATTAGAAACTTAGACCCTAAGACATCCTATATTAAAATTGCAAACATCAAGGAGGTAAAGCATGTGTCGCATAAAAATATCAAACTATATGTTCATTCAAAACTATATGTCTATATCTGAATAAAATATTGGCCGTGGCTTGTGCCCATCCATGAATTGGATGGGCGCCTATAGATTCCCTCACATAAGCACCAACATCTGTTTATGCTTCAAGGTGTAGCCTTTCCCTGGCCTTGCCCTCAACATATTCAGGATAGAACTCTTGATGGAACTCCTTTAAAATTTCTCCCATATTGTGATGGCACTACCGCCTCTGTCATACACATGATGCCGCTAATGTAAAGACAATCATAAAATATATCGATGTGGTGCTTACATGTAGCACAGCATCCATGATTTAATTGAACAGAAGTCATGCATCATGATCTAGAAGAAGTTATCCACCTATTTAGCAGCCCTTATGCAAAGAAACTCCTTTGTCCTAGGGGGGCGTCCATCGACATACCAGATTGCACAGTGTTCGCTCCATTTGCACATGTTCTCTCCATTTGCACATGTTCTCTCCATTACAACGAGCTCCTTCACCTCCTCCTTTTGGCCTTCATGCATTATTCATGATCATATTCGACACGCTCACATAGTTTATGATCATGTCATTGCACCTTTTAATCTCCCCTGATATAATTTCTTATAGGCTTGCAGATTCATGAAATCTTTACTTGTATGGCCTTAAGATTCTGCCCTTAAGTCAGCATTTACGCATCCTCTCTCATTAGAACGCGAGAAGAGGAAGAACTCAAGAACTTTAAACTTTGATTCTAAATCTTGGATGAAACTTGTTTGCTCACAAATGTGCGGGATCTTACCATTTCATAAGTCTCCAAGATGCTCTTTCCAATGTTAGAACCTTCTATACACTTCCCACCAAGTATATTTACAATACTCATGAAATATTCACACATTTCCAGAACTCTATGCATCACTAGAAGGTTCTCCCCTCTTCCAAATCTCTAGAAGCCTCCACATCTTTCTAGAACCTTCAATATGCTTCTAAGGATGAGCAAAAAGTGGGTTAGGATAGTTGCGGGTGAATTTTTAGTATAGTTTTTGTTAATGCATCTCATATCAAATCTAAATTAGAAACTTTAGACCCAAGACATCCTACATTAAATTTGCACTGCCCCCAAAGGGTAAAGGCTGTCTCATTGAAACATCAAGTTATATGTTCATCCAACTACGTCCAGCTAAAAATATCATCACTAAAGAAGAAATCTCTCACTTTTGAACTCATTGAAGACTCAAAGTATACAAGACCAGCTAACATATAAAAAAGAATGTAATTAGGCTTCATATGATCATCCAGATTTGAACGGGCTAAAGACATCATCACAAAGGAGATAAATTCATTAGTGATTTTTCCTCGTGATACTTGATTAAAGATTGGAATCATTTGCAATGACTCAAGTTATTATATTAAAAAAGAAATCAAGTTGAACCGAGAAGTACTGGAAGTAAAATCGCCTAATATTTAATATGGCAAAACACATTGTTAAGGGTCTTATTATGGCATTATTTTTCATTATTCATTTCTAAATATGCAATTATTATGTCATAAGAGTCGCACCCTTATATGGTTGCGTTATTTATGTCGTTTCTTTATGTGGTGTCCTTTTTAGTCGCATGTCCAAGTTTGTCATTTATTTTCATTAAATGTATGGTCCTATTTAAAGGACACTAGGGGTCTTATATGAGTAAGCAATGAAATAGTCAATTTTCTTAAACCCGAAAAGAGATCTTGGAAGCTTTCTCTTTTGAGCACATCCCGCTTAGGCAGTCGCAGTCAAGGTTCTGCAGTATCTTTATCATCGTCATCTCCACCTCCGGCCACTCCTACAACAACCTCCAAGTAGGCCCTTAACAACTTGGTATCAGAGACATCCATCCTTGCCACACCATCTACACAAGCCTCTCCACCTCCAGCACCAGCTGCAAGGGCCGGCTTTCTCTACGTCCCGCATAGCCGCACCGTGAGGTGTCTAAATAGGCCGCAACCTCCAACCCGTTGTTGCAATTGACTGGACCCTTCAGTTTCTTACTCCATTCCATTGTTGCACCCCCTCATCGCCTCCCTACTCCGACGATCTATTCTCTTATGCCAAGTTGTTGTGGAAGCGTCTTCTCAGATCCCCCCATGCAAGCAATCGCACGGTTTCCCTCACCGACGAGATCTTTGCACGCGATCAACAACTCCATCGTCGACATCTGAAGCTGGTCCTTTTCTGACGCTGCTCCATTTGTTCGCTCGTTAGTTCCTCAATCTCATCCCATTGAATTTCATCGACCGCGACTGCACTTGTTGTCGCCTTCCTGATCGAGTCCATCAGTCACGTAGCAAGTATAAAAAAAACATATTTTGGACTTACCAAACGCAGCAGACGTTTTAATTATTACTATTTTAAAGCTATAACGGGCCAGCTTGGGAATTAATTCAAAATCAAACCAACCACAATCCACAGCAAGCATGCCACCATTGGGAGACGACGTGAATCTCGCGGCAACTCCCAAACAACCGCCTCCAAGCAATCTAGTTGTCCTGTCACCCGCTCCTTATCTTGTGCTACTTACAACCACAATATGGGAGACTCGCCCGATTTCTTGGTTGCTATGAACCAACTGCACGCAGTAATATGACTAATATCCGTCATGGATGCATGCCTTCAAGATGTAGAGGCATGCTTTTGGGACGCTGACGCACGTCATCAGGACGACATGGAAACACTCACCACCATGCTTAATGAACTAACAACACCACCTCACGTACCCACAGATTATGCCAGCCGCAACTCATCCGCCATGAATCGCCATCGCAGACCTTCTTACGCCCAGAAGCTGCTATTCTACCGCGATATACCCGGTTGGAATTCTCCACCAACGATAGGAAAACTGATCCCTTGGGCTGGCTCACCGGGTGCGAACAATTCTTTGGTCATCAACAAACTTCGACAGCTGAACGGCTTCCTCTGGCCTCCTACCACCTTCTTGACTTAGCTTTGCTTTGGGTCACTCGTCTCCTTACTGATCAGTCGGGTCTGATATGGGACGACTTCAAACGATTTTGCAACCAACATTTTGTCCCTCCCATCCGCAGCAACCCCTTCGGTGTCCTTGCAACACCATCAGACAGGCTCCGTGAACCATTATCTGAACCAGTTTCTACTTCGTCTAGCGCACTGCGCACGTCAAGCTTTCCCCAAAGATGCAGGTCGTCATTTTCACCGTCGTACTTCGCGAACGTCTGCGACTAATTGTCGAATTTGAGGCTTCTCCAGACTAAGTGATTGTTATGAATCTGGCCAAGCTATGAGACTGTCGCCTCCAATTGGCACAAGAGGTCTATTTTCCCACCAACACGGCCATTCAGCAAGGCTGTTCCGAGGATCATCCAGCGCCACCAGTCCGTAAACTATCTTGGGTTGAAATGATGGAACGGCGCACGCAAGGCTTATGTTTCAACTGTGACGAGCAGTACACTCGTGGTCACAGGTGCAAACGGCTTTTTATCTGAACGTCGAGGACTCTGATGATGATGGTGTCGGATAACGCGGACACCATAGATCTCCCTTGAGCTTAAGGACAAGCTCTTTTTGCAAGGCGGGAGAGATGTTATGGGTCCTATCATGATATTATTTATTATTATTTATTTTTGAATATGCATTTATTCAGCCATAAGAGTCGCGTTCTTATATGGCGTCGTTATTTATGTTGTGTCTTTATGTGCTATTCTTGTTATTCGCATGTCCAAGTTTGTCATTTATTTTCATTAAAAGGTTATTGTAAGTCATGTTTAAAGGATACTAGGGGTCGTGTATGAGTAAACAATGAAATAGTCTATTTTCTCAAACTCTAAAAGAGATCTTGCAAGCTCTCTCTCTCTCTCTCTCTCTCTCTCTCTCTCTCGATCTCGATCTCGATCTCTCTCTCGATCTCTCTCTCGATCTCTCTCTCGAGCACGCCCCGCTTAGGCAGCCGCGATCAAGACTCTGTAATATCTCCACCACTGTCATTTACACCTCCGGTCACTCCTCCAGCAACCTTTGAGTAGGCCCTTAACACACATCTAGATAATCAACAAATCAATACTTTTATTTCCGCTAAATGATTTGTAGAAAAAAGGGGGAAAATCAAGATAATAAGGGCATTGAATATTATGCAAATTTATTCTAAATTTCTAGAAATGATTAAAAATAAAATTAACGACACTAATCACTCCCATGAGTTATTGTAATTACCGGGACCTTTCCTCCATCTTTTGAAATTACCATAATCTCCCCTCTGAGTTTACCATCTTAATTTTTTACTACAATAACTTGCACCTTAAATATTTTGGGAAGGGCACACTTGTCATGTATATTAACTAAAGGGTATGTCTTGTAAACGTGTCACATTTGGAGGGGGCGGTTCTTGTAATTACACGATCGCAAGTAAGGCCATTGTCATTACCCCTTAAAAATATAAGTAAATCTCCACCATCAATATAATCTAGAAAGAATTGAAGCAGTCTATAAGAATTTATGGTGAGCCAAGGTACGAAACATAAGATAGAATCTAGTCTACCAAATAAATCAAAACGAGCAAATACATGTTGAAAACTTCACTAATAATAAACATTGTTAAAGCAGATGACGTTGGCAGGCTAAAAACTCAAACAAAGAATATCCATTTGGGTATATTGCAAAATGGTTATCTGATTCTTTGGATATTGTTCAACATAACAACAAAGTAGGTGATGTTTTTAACAAGTAATTTCAAGAAAAATCATACCCTAGGTGCTGTCACACGATTATCTCCCTCGAGTATGATGCACATATCAGCCACAGAATTAGCATGAATATTGTGCCGAAGAGCCTTAATAGCTTGCAGATTCCACTCACACGCATATACAAGTTTAGCTTTAGCCCTGCATAAGATGTGATCAGTGCATGAACACCAAATGAAGGTTAGTATAAGCAGCATATTTGATAGAAAACAATAGTAGACTGAAAAAAACATTTGAGGCATACTTGAGAAGAAATGGAAGCACAAAATATCCAATTCCAGCAAATAAATCCACAACAACCTCATCGCTACAATCCAGCCAGCCCATGCGAAGCTTCTCAGAAAGGTTGCCCGAGGAAAACATGCACTTAGTTGCATCGAAGGAATAAAGGATTCCATTCTCTTGATGAGTAACCCATCCATTGTCACCCACAAGGATTTCCAGAGTGCTGTCTCTTGTTCCGGTTGGTAAGATACGTCCCTGAAAAGATGATCCGTTCACACCATGAATAATGTAACCCATTGATTAAGCACAAATTAACATTAGCAATATCACAGTCAAAATAGAATAACAAGAGGGTAAACATCACCTAGTCTTTGGGGCAGGAAGACAGGCAAAGGCAAGCACTAACAAACTTCAAGAATGGCAGGCTTCTAGGTGAAAGGAATATATAGGAAAAAACTAAATCTCATATCGAATTTGGAAGACAAGTTATTGCGCTTAAGTAATAAATTATTCTCCCAAATATCATAAGTATCTTTTCAGAGTAAGTGGTAGAGTTTTGTTAGGAACTTTATAGTTAAGTGAGCTATAAATGAGAGTAATTCTAAAATAAATGACCCCCTAACTCCTGTGAAGTACTTGCAAACCACATTCGGAAAATATTACAACTGCGAGGCTCATTTAGCATAAGATGAGGTTGAACCAAAGTAGGCAATACTTAAGATATTGCGGGCAAGGTCGTCACGAATGATATTAGAGTTGGACCTTCTACGGTGTGTGATTCGGGGACAAACCAAGCTGAAGTTGGTGGGCTTGTAACATCCCGAATTCGATGAGTGTAGTTAAATAAGATCGGGGAGTGTCATTGGGGAAGTGAATCTCAAACAAAGGCAGCGCCTGGTAGGCTTCTAGAATGGTAATCAAAGATATATGCATGAACTGAACTCACAACAGAATTTGAGAAAAATATATAGGCCTGGGTCGTTACATATGTCCACATTCTTTAAAACCATCTTCTTAGATCCCTACTCCTGATTGTGATCCTTGACTTGATTTCCGATATTAGAGAGGTCTTCTCCACTAAAGGGATACCTCATAGCTTTACTACATACTTTTTACTTAATTTAAATGATATTAAATTTTGTGACAAAAACACGATGCACAACTCCTTATCATGTTTACTATTAGAGTTGCTGGAGCCGAAAACTCGGCTCCCAAAGTTCGAACTTAGGAATAGGTAAAGGTTAATTGCCCACTGATATAGAAATCACAAACAAGAATAAGAGAACAAGAGAAAGAGAGTTGGGTGAGATTATTAAATAGCTACAACTAGGAGATCCCGATGCATAACCAGGAGTGTATAGCCCCCCCCCCCCCCCCCCCCCCCGCACGCACACGCACACATATCAAATGTTGTGTTGGGATAGAGGGGGGAGCATGCTTAAAGTGAGAACAAGCAAGCATTGGCAGTTCTAGGCGAGGAACCTTGTGAACTTTTTTTACTGCATCTCCCCCTCGACAATGAGTCGTATTTATAGGTAACGGGCCTAACGGCTGGGGGTATACCTCGTCGTTTGGAGGTGGGGCCCACACTTGTGCCAGTCCGCCTAATCGTTGACAAGCTGTTGAGAGTTGATCTTGTCATCTGACGAGGTGAAGAAGTATCCCTAGCAAGGTGGCTGCGAGCACCCCCTCGTGGGGCCCTATTGATAATTATTGCATGTTTGATTGTCTTCTAGTAGTCTCAACTCTCGACGAATACGGGTCGTAGTGTACCTCCAAGCAATCTATCAGAGCTTCGGCAATCAAAATAAGAGTTATGAAGAGCTCTCTCAATCTCAAAATTGTTTTGTTCCGAGATTTGACTGATTGAAGGCAAAGTCAAGCGTCTCGAAAAGAGGAAATTTTAGGAAGAAGAGTTAGACAACAACAAAGTTGGGGAAGATGTCATTAGAAATATTGAATCCATGGTGGTCAATTATGGTGATGCAAATATTAGAGCCGCGAGAGATGTCAAACCAACAACAACAGAAGGTGTTGCAGTCGTTCCATCCTCTATAACATCCTCGAATGGGCATTTTGGAGGACGAGGGGTCGTATTTGCAGCAAAATCATAAAAAAGGAAATAGAAAGAAATTGTAGGAGATGTTTTATCATATTTTGCTTGTTTAGGGTTTTGTTAATGGAAGAACCTTCATGAAAGAATCTTATATCTAAGGGGCCAAAGTATATAGTTTTCAAAAATGTAGGCCTACATGAAATGAGGTCCAATCTAAGGACTTGAATCATACTTTTCCTTAACAATATATTAAGAATACATTAATACACATGAGCATAAGCTCATGCCTGTCCAAACACACATGATGCACATTGTGAAGCCTCCGATCAAATCAAGGTGTAGATTCAAATCAACTTGGCCAATCTCTGTTTTGTTAATCCTGTTTTTGAGCAATAGGAGCTTGGAGTGGTTCTCCAGAAAAAGTACCAGAGTATCTAATGAAAAATTCAAGGGTTACAGAATGAGAAATAAGTCAAAGAACTGCAAAGAGTGGTCAATCTACTAAGAGGGCGCAACACATCAGTTAGATTTCAATCCTTATTCTATTTTAAGTATATTCTATGTCCTTATTAGAACTATTTTGAAGATTCAATTATATGTTCCCTTGGACTTATGGACTATCTAAGTCTATAATTTGTCCCATGCCAAGGAATTTTTTTTAAGATTTCTACAACTTTGTCAAGGAGCATGGCAACTTCTTCTGTTGATGCATGAATATTCGGTTGCCGGTCAAAGTGTTGACCACTTCATCAAGAAAACCAAATGAATAACTGAATGTAAGAGAATTTCCACAAACTTTATTGAGGTTGATTTAATTTATTATTGTGGTCTGTGGGTACTTCATTTTCAATAAAGCAAAACAAGTATTAACTCGCCAGTGCGTGCTCTACTGAATGCACATGCTCTTCGTGTCTGCTTCGCCGATCGCTATGTGACTTGGTTGTTGGTTTTGTAAAAATTTGTGATTCGCGAAAAATGGAAAACCAGGCGCAGGAACACTCAACCTATCCGAGCCCAAGCAACCAAATGCAAACAGAAGAGCAAGTATCTTGTACTATCAAAGCAATCTTTACAAAATGAGGCATACATGGCGCGACATGATTCGCCGATGTATCCGATGGAAACAGAAAAAATAAAAAACAAGATTCTAGCCGCGTGAACTCAAGGAGTAACCGTCGGCTCTGCTTCTAACTACTACGGAGTCCGCTGAAACCGCTAAGTCGTCAAACCGCAACCTAGCCGTGCGGACTGCCCGTTATTCCAATGCTGAGCTAACTCTGATCGTTGATCTGCAAGCCGCTTAACCGCACGGTCACCTAGCTGCCAGATCACGCGAACTGCTGCTGCCGAACTGAATAAGCCGCCAGAAGCGGACAACTTATTGAACTGGGAAAGAGTTGCGAAAGAGAAGACCGTCTGGTCGTAAGCCGCGACCTGCTGCTAACCGTTGGTTGCTATCCGCAGAGTCCGCACTGACCCTGACCAAAATCAGAACCAAGTCTTCGGCTTTCCAGCGCTATTCGCACAACCTGCACAGCACAAACTGGTCAAACGCTTCAAACCGCGCGGATAGAAAACCCTGTCCGCAGCAACTGCCCCGGTCCACTTACTGTTCATTCGTTGTGATTTGATGTGACAGGGGAGACTTATTTATAGGCGCGGAGAGGGGTGTGATCATCGCCCTAGCTGATAGCAACATCACCCTATCTCGTGGCGAGCACCAAGTGTATCCGTCAAGCCGCGGATACACAACCAGACTGTCGCGACTAGGCAAGACAGTCAGTTCGCCATGGTCGCACCACCACAGTAGGATACCCAGCTAAACCGCCTAATCACCAAAGCAACACTTGGTCGCCATACAGGCAGACACTGCGGATACAACCTCAGATCGCACTCTTGCAGACACCGCTCCAGTCCGCACTCCCCGAGCTGGCAACCAGAGCACGACTGACTACTGCCGAGCTCGGCGGAGAAGGAACCAGACCCCACGACCTCCCGGACTGAGCCAACCTAGACTTGATGAAGATCCAGACCAAGTCCACACCACCAGCCATCCCTGGAGCGAACACAGCACCAGCAAATACACAGATCAGTCCGCACAAAGCCAGCGGACTCTAGAACCAGACTACACAACCCGGCAAACTGAGCGGATAACCATTCTATTTGCCCGGCTATCTCAGGGAACAGGCCGCCAGCCACTTCAAAGCCGACCTAACAGGTCGCCACCCACTGTCCGCACAGGTCGCGCGGACAGACCGCCCAGGCCGCTCAGGACGTCCACTTTCACTTCAAAAAATTCAACATGTTTCTGATGATTTTCCAATTCAAAATTTAGTTTATATGAGAACGTCGACAATATTTTTTAATTTAATCCCCAACGCTTTAAAAATCAGAGCGGGCCGGCCAGTTCAACTGGTTTGACTGTGAACCAGCCAGGTATCAGGACTGATCAAACCAGAAAACCAGCTCAGTTGAGAACCATTGAGAAATCGGATAACCAAGCGGTCTAACCACTGGTTCATTAACCGAACCGGGTTTCAGAAGACAGTTCAAACATGCCATAAAAATAGATTTTTTTATATCAAAATGGCGTTGAGAGGATTCAAACTTGGGACCTCAGAAAAATAAATTCAATGGTCAAACACCATGCCAACAATCAAATTATGAAAGTTTTTGTTATTTTATACATATTATAATATTATAAGTACATATTTATAAACAAATATAAGAAAAATAGACATATTTATAAATAATGTTGTATAAATTTTTTAATTCTTTGATGAAAACAGTATTTATTTATATGATTATTGATCAAATATGAATTATAAAAAAATCAAGTAAAAAATATTTTTTATTATTGTTTACGTGCAGTCTTCTACGATTTTAATTAAGGTCTAATCAATACATGAATATAAACTATATAAGTTTGTTCAATGCATATAATCAATATAATCACCCCATTATAGTGGGATAAAGGCTTGAGTGTTGTTACTTTTTATAATAAATGTAATAATATATTAAATTATATATTTTCATTAGATAAATATTATTTAAAATATTTTTAAAGTTTTTATTTATTTACAGTTCAACCCCAGTCAAATCGGTTGGACCGATCGGCCCATGAACCTTTTGTTTATTCGGTTCATTGTTCGGTCTGGTTTTAAAAATGTAATCTATCCCTCTATTCAATTATGAGAATTACCAAATATTGATCCATTATCTAGAGCAATATCTATGGAAAAGAACATCATTCTGGCTGATTTCCATGCACCAACACAAAATTCTATTGAGAAATTCAAACATTTTGGCTGATTTCCTTGCACCAACACAAAATTCTATTGAGAAATTTAAACGCGTTAAGGAATTAGAAAATATCCAAGTTGGAAAATATGGAGAGCATGCAAGTCGGTTTTACAATTACAGTAAATCCAACTTCTTACGGCATCCAATCCATATTTTCTACAAATTCCTTAACAGGTTAGAATTTCTCAATAAAATCATGTGTTGGTGCACGGAAATCAGTCATAATGATGTTCTCCTATGTAGATATTGCTCTAGATAATTGAGTAATTTTTGGCAGTTCATCAAAATTTCATATGCCGTTATTTTTTGAATATTTTTTTCATAATGTATCCTTTGTTCTTGGTGGTTTAGAATTGATTGAAAATATTGCACATAATTAAATAGAGATAAATTTTAAAATATTGACGTTCTTCCTATATAAACCAAATGTTGAATAGAGAAATGGTCAGAATTCAGCTGCTATGTTGCATAGAGGTCTAAAAGCAGAGCTTGGTATGATTTTGATACCTCTCTTTGGTACCATATTGTCAAACACCATCCCAAAAAGTTTGAATTTACTAGGCGGGAAATTAGAATAAGACTACTATTATTATGCTAGCAAGTCATAAATGTTCTAACTCGAGTAGAATTGTCACTTATAACAAAAAATCGTGAACCGAACCGAAACTGCAAAGAACCGAACCGAAACTGCAAAAAACCGAACTGAACCATTCGCGAATTATTTGATTCCGGTTTAAATTTTGGAACCGTGAACAACAATGGTCTGGGTGCGGTTTCTTTATTTTATTATCCAAACCGGAACCGAAATTGCAGCATACAAGTCTTGAGCGGTTTCAGAATTTTTAGATTTGATCTGAACCGGACCGAAACATAACCGAACCACAATCCATTGATTATTACTGTAGAGAGGAAAAAAGCAACCTTGTATATATGTTCACTTGTCTCAAATACAAAAAATGAGTACATATTTATAAGAGGGAGACAGAGAGAGGAAGGTCCTATACATGATGTGGGACTAAAGATAAGAGAGAAATAACACTAAAAAGAACATAATGGGCCTTTGTCAAATGGGCTTCTCTAATACTCCCCAGCAAGCTGGAGCGTACAAGTCATATGCACCCAGCTTGGACAAACACTGGTAAAATAAGGTACTTGATAAAGCCTTCGTGAGAATGTCAGCAACTTTATCAGTGTCCGGAACATGCTTTAATTCAAGTTTCTTCATTTGAACTTTCTCCCGAATAAAATGACAATCAACCTCGATATGTTTCGTGCGCTCGTAAAACAACGGATTCTTTGCTATGTGTATGGCCGCTTGACTGTCCCAAAATAGAATAGCAGATGAAGGAAGATTTACCCCCAGGTCAGCAAGGAGGCTTTCAATCCATGCGAGTTCAGAGAAAACCGATGTCATCGATCGGTATTCTGCTTCCGCGGAGGATCGAGCAACCACGGCTTGTTTCTTACTTTTCCATGTAATGAGATGACCGCCAAAATATGTACAGAACCCACTGGTTGACCGCCGATCGTCCAGTGAGCCAGCATAATCGGCATCTGAATATGCAACCAATGATGGAATAGAGTTGGAGGTTCTGTAAACCAGCCCTTGACCCGGAGCTGCCTTAAGGTATCGGAGAATCCGTTCAATCGCCTGCAGATGAGAAACTCGGGGAGCATGCATGAATCGACTGACAATCCCAACAGCGAACGATATATCAGTCCTCGTGACCGTTAGGTGGATCAACTTTCCCACAAGGCGTCGATAGTATTCCGGATTCTGAAGAGGCAGATCATCATCAGAGGTATGAGCACATAGCTTGTGATTTGCCTCCATCGGAGTAGTAGCTGGCTTGCAACCAGATTGGCCAGTGTCTTTGAGGAGATCAATACAATACTTTCGTTGGGAGAGGACAAGCTCATTCGGACGTCGTGCGATCTCAAGACCGAGGAAGTAGCGAAGATGCCCCGGGTCTTTGGTCTGAAACACAGTGCTAAGATGTTGTTTGACCGCGTGAATCCCCTTTGAATCATACCCAGTGAGCAGGATGTCATCAACATAAACCAGCAAAAGGATCGTTCCTGTTTCCCGGTGTCGAGTGAATAGGGAGAAGTCTGCGGAACACCGAGTAAAGCTCATGTCCCGAACAACCTTGCTGAACTTGTCAAACCACGTCCGAGGGGATTGTTTGAGACCATAGATGGATTTCTTCAGAAGACACACACGAGACTCCCCCGCGGTCTCAAACCCGGGCGGTTGGCGCATGTAGATGGTTTCCTGAAGATCACCATTCAAAAACGCATTCTTGATATCCAGCTGATGAAGGGGCCAGTGGCGATGCACAGCAACGGAGAGCAGGACACGAACGGTGTTGAGCTTGGCCACCGGAGAGAAGGTTTCCTCATAATCAAGGCTTTGCTGTTGAGTGAAGCCACGGGCCACCAGGAGGGCCTTCAGACGGTCAACAGTGCCATCAGGAGCATGTTTGATGACGAAAACCCATTTACACCCAACAGGTTGCTGACCGGGAGGTAAAGGGACAAGGACCCAGGTCTGGTTGGCCTAAAGGGCTGTCATTTCCTTGTCCATGGCAGCCCGCCAGCCTGGATGCTGAAGCGCCTCCTGCACAAAGTTTGGGACAGAAACAGAGGATAATGATGTGGCAAAGTGAAGAAGTGGCGGTGAAAGGCGATGGAGAGAGACATAATTCGTCATAGGATGAGCGGTGGAGGCTGGAGCCGGAGCAGCAGGCCGCGGAGAGTCAGAGGTCAAAGTCGACTGCAGTGGGGCAACGGGACGAGGAGAGCGACGAGAATAGACCCGGATGACAGCTGGCTGGGGAAGGACCGGAGGCTAGGCAGGAAGGGGAGAAGGTGGAGACCGGGGAACAGAGATGACAGGGCGCACCACGGGCTCCGGAAGAGGAGCGAGATCCAGAGCAGAGAAAAAGGGCAGATCTTCCCGGAAAGTGACATCCGCAGAAACGGTCAACTTGCGGGTAGTGGGTGAATAGCACACATAGCCCTTTTGAGTGTGCGAGTATCCCACAAAGACATATTTGGCCGCACGGGGATCCAACTTGTTTGTAGATGGGCCGAGGTGGTGAACGTAACATGTACACCCAAAAATGCGG
Source organism: Platanthera guangdongensis (assembly GCA_039583875.1). Lineage (NCBI taxonomy): Eukaryota > Viridiplantae > Streptophyta > Magnoliopsida > Asparagales > Orchidaceae > Platanthera > Platanthera guangdongensis. The sequence continues at coordinate 152,701,415 of CM077155.1, read as the reverse complement.
GGAGTAAGAGGGAAGGCCGGAGTGGAGGGAAATAGGAGGCTGAAGGGAGTAGCATTCTGTAGGACGGAGGACGGTTGATAAGAAAACAGACCGTGGAGAGCGCAAAGTTCCAGTATGGTTTGAGAACTCGCATTTGAAGCATAAGAGAGCGAGTCACATCAAAGAGATGACGATTCCTGCGTTCGGCGACACTATTCTGCTGTGGGGTATATGCACACGACGTTTGGTGAATAACCTCAAACTCAGAGCAGAGGGTCGCGAAGTCATGGCCAGTGTACTCGCGTGCATTATCAGTGCGAATAGATTGAATGGGCGCAGAGAATTGAGTGCGAGTCTCAAGAATGAAGGCCCGAAATACGCGGGGAAGCTCAGAACGATCGCGAAGGAGATACAATCATGTCATGCGAGAATAATCATCGATGAATGTAAGAAAATAACGATAGCCAGAAATACTAGTAATCTTGTACGGACCCCATATATCGGAGTGTACCAAAACAAAAGAAACAGAGCTCCGAGTACAATGAGAAGGAAAAGATGAACGTGGCTGCTTGCCAAAAATACAGGTTTCACACTGAAAAGCTGGAATAGATATATCCGGGAGAGCCTTCTGGAGGACGGGAAGAGTAGCATGACCAAGACGTCGATGCCAATCCGAAGAGGAGACAGATGCGAGGAGAGTAGGAGAGTCATCAAGAAGGTAGAGCCCGATCTGCAGTCACCCCCTACCAATGATAATCTGCGTTTGTTGATCATGTATCAGAAAAGAAGAAGAAATAAAGGTCACGGAGCAATTTATGTCAGTTGTAAGGCGACCAACATAAAATAAATTGAAAGGAGAGCCCGGAACATGAAGAGTCGGGTGCAAGAGAAGGGAGGAGGCGAGAGGAATATCAGCACAGCCAGAGACAGGGACAGCTGCCCCATTGGCCACAGTAATGTACTTCGGGTGAGGAGAAGACAAGTACTGAGGCGGTCGAACAGAGGTGATGTGATGAGTGGCACCAGAATCGATGATCCATCGCGGTCCAGTGGAGAGACAGGTGATACCTTCATTGGATATGGAGGCAGCGGAGGCAACCGAGGCCGGTGGGCAGCTGAGCAAGGCAATGAAGATGCTGAAGCTGAAGGCGAACCTCGTCGAGGTCAGTACGAGTGGGAGAGGAGTCGGTGGCAGCAACAGAGGCCTGCGGACGAGGAGGACGACCATGTTTGTGATATCACGTGGCTTCAAGATGCCCGTCTTTGCCGTAGAAAGAACACTTAGGCCGCGGCCGGCCACCCCGACCACGTCCCCGAGAATCAGAACGGCCCCCACGAGCCGAAGAAGGGAGGGGCAGTAAAGGTGCAGGGGCCTGCTGGACAAGGGCCGGAGAAGGACGTCCGGAAAAATCCGGAGGCGGGGAGACCTTGAGAAGCATCGAGCACACATCCGAGAAGGACGGGGTAACTGTAGAGAAGAGGATCTGAGTCTGCACACTGTGAAGGTGATGCGGGACTCGAGCCATCATCATGGCGATACCAACAGCTTCCTTCTGGGCACGTTGGGCAGCAAGGTCCACAGTAGGAGGCTGATGTTGGATCCAAGCTTCGACCAGAGACCGAGCTTGGGCAAAAAAGGGATTAGATCGGTCGCCCCACCACTATCAAGGGCCTGAAGTGCAGTGATAATGTCATACAAATGGTGGAGACTATCCTTGTCGGAGTAGAGGGTATGGAGCTCGCCCCACATGCCCTTGGCCGTCTCGTGGTACATGGTCAGGCGATAAGACTCGCCATCAAGAGAGTTAAGGATCCACGTCTGCACACGACCATCGTTGCGTAACCAGTCGTCAGTAGGAGTACCGGTAACGACCTGAGTCAAGTGATGAAGAAACCCCTTCGATTGCAGGACCCGGCGAACAGAGTGCGCCCACTCCACAAAATTCTTCTTACCGGTCAGAGAGATAGGAGTAATCCGGAGCTCATCACGTACATCCGGAAGAGAGGTCGGGCGGTCTACATGAGAAACCGCAGTTCCGGTAGAGTCAGCTGAATAGGCCATGAAGACGAACTGCGGCTATGAGAAAAGACCTTCAACAGAGGAGGCCGCAGGGGTAGGGAAGTCGCGCAACTAGAGGGGAGACCGCCCGGTCACGGTGTGAAGACATCAGCGGCAAGGAAGAGGCCGCGACCAAAGTGCGGAGCCCGGAAGAAAGATAAGGCAGCAGGCAGAGACAACCCGCTCGAGAAGACCGCAGCGGATAGAGACAGGCCGCGCGGACAGACTGCAGAGTGGTCAGATGAATGTTGCAGCGATCACGGTGATCAAGCACCAGCGGCAAGAGATGCCACGACCAAAAAACGGAGAGTCTGCACTGAACAGAAGGAGCAACCCGCGCGAGGAGGCCGCAGCGGACAGGAAAGAAGAGACCGCAGCGAGAAGAGCCGGAAACCACGCACGGCAGGGAGGTAAGGAGAAGACCGCGAACTAAATGCGAGAAGGCAACAGTCCGCACGGTCTGGCTGAGCACAGCAGCGGTCAGAGCAAAGGAGGCCGCAAGAGGAATGCGAGCGGACAGGGAGAAGAAACCGCGAGTAAAAAGGCTCGAGCGGAAGGAGAAGGCAGCGGGATGGAGAAGCAGATCGCGACGAGTTGAAACAGTCCGCGGCGAGTAAGAGTGGAGAGAGATCGCGGAGGACAAGAAGAGCCCGCAACGGACAGGGCGAGAGCAGTGGGGAGAACAGGGCCGCGTCGGACTGGAGCAGTCCGCAAGAGGGAAAACGCAGCGACCGTGAACAATCCGCGAGCAGGGAGCCCGCAGCGGACTGCAGAGAGGTAGCGGACTGAATGAGAACTATAGAGAGAAGTGGGTCCCACGGTACCGGGAGAGAAGTGGCTATAAGAAGCCTGAGGAGGGGGGTGGAACCACGGTGAAGAAGAGGAAGCGGATGCGGAAAAGCAGGCCGCTGAACAAACTGAGGTCGCAGCAGGCCGCAGACCGCAGTGGGTAGACGAGCAGGTCGCAAGAGATCAAAAGAAGCGGATAGAGTTCGGGAGTTCGGGAGTTCGCGAGAGGCAACCTGGCTCGGATACCGTGTAGAGAGGAAAAAGGAACCTTGTATATATATTCACTTGTCTCAAATACAAAGAATGAGTACATATTTATAAGAGAGAGAAATAGAGAGGAAGGTCATATACATGATGTGGGACTAAAGATAAGAGAGAAATAACACTAAAAAGAACATAATGGGCCTTTATCAAATGGGCTTCTCTAACAATTACCATTCTATTATAATATATTTTTATTATATAATATAATAATATATTTTTATTATATAATATAATAATATATTTTTTATAATAAAATTTTATTATTATTCAAGCCAATCCTTTCAGAATTTCAAATGAATAAGTGAATAACAGTAACACGTCAGCAGTTTATTATATAATATTATAATATACCTTAGTAAAAAAACTCTATTCTGTGAGGCTGTGAACATGTCACTTGACTCAGTTCTATCAAAAGTCTCCTTAAACCCATCCTGGATTCCCAATAATCATGCCCCTACCAGTTCCAATCTACGACGAACTCCTTCGGTGTTTCCTTTTTCTCATCGTCAAATTGACTTCTCTACGGCTATGCATCTCCTAATCTCTTATTCCTCCCTCCATTTGCCCAAACGTGTGTAAATGAGATTCCAAATGATGAGTATTTTGATGGAATTCCAATGATATTCAACATGTTATGAGTTTAAATGTTCTTAAGTGACATTTAATATGACCGAATCGAAACCGCATAGAACCGGACTAAACCGCTAGTGAATAATTTGGTTTCGGTTTTTGTTGAACCGGAACTGAAACCATAGACACGACGATTCCAAAAATTATGTTAGAATCGGAACCGGAACCGAAACGAAACTGAAATCGGTCAACCAAATAAGGCTTTTTTATTCTAATTTAAAGAACTACTACCTTAACGGTCTGGTTCACGGTTTTAGTAGAACCGGAACCGAACCAAAACCGTAAACTCTAAACACGAGCAACAACTAGAAAATATTACATTAATTCAGGGCTTAAATAATAAAACATTAAATAAGCACAAAAGAATAAATATGCATGTACAGTGAATCGTAGTATTCCATTTATTCCTTTTATCTATTCAATTCTGTTGAATAGTAAGAGAGGAAATAACAAGCGCATGATATTCATCCTTAAAGAGGCTTTTTATAAGGTTACAACAAGACTCAAGACACTGATAGCCAGTGTGGGACTAAGCACAAATACACCTAAAGTCTCCATAGACCAACATTGACTTGATAACTCTAACACTCTCCCTCAAGCTGAAGGGGGAATCTTCTGCTTGGACACAACAAATAACGGCAATGGAGGCAGGTGATGCGGGATAAAACATCAGACGAGCCACTGGGGGGAAATCCAAACCGGGGAATCAAGTCAGGGACATAGCTACACATGACGCTAACCCGCACACAACGCAGGACCCAGACACGATGTGGACATGCTGGAAACTGATCAACCAATATCACCTACACACACAACATGCGAAAGAGAATGAAAGATGTGGAGCAAATCAACAACCAGGCAACCGGGGATAATCTGCACAAAAAACTATCCCTCACGACACAGTCTCGCACGACAAGGTCACATGCGACACAACTCGTTGAGATTAGAACACTTACATCAATCGTGTCCCAACAAACGACCAATCTAAAGAAATATGAGGAGACGCAAAACAACAGATGACATAAGCCTAGAAGTCGTGTGGAACAAAGGCGATAAAGTAGGGAAAGATCATCTGAGTCGCATTCATCCCAACACTCCCCCTCGCGTGGATAACACATGCATGAAGGCATGAAACACACTAACAACTACAACAACTTTGCAAAGACGATTAAAGACACATACAACTGATAAAAGTGACCAAAATCACCCCAATGTTTCAGCATCAACGAAAGATAATCGCCCCGAAAGGGGTAGCAACAGCTGGAAATGTCGAGTAGCGAAGTGGAAAAGCTAATGGTAATGACTGGAAACAAATCCTCTTTGCAGGAACATCACTGGAGAAGGACTCACCCCAATCATTCTCAAGAGAGGACAGTAGCAGCAAGCCATCTACAATCAGTAGGAATAGAGGCGAGGAAGCCTCGGATCTGCAGCAGTCACCATCGACTGGACAGGGGCAACAGCAGGCACATAAGAAGCAGCAGCAAGCATGCTGAACCGGGAGCGACAAGACAAGGGGAAGCAGGGTTGAAGCAGCAAAGGGGGCTGTCGACATGAGTGGCATCGTCGATAAGGGCAGCAACCGGGTTGGACGGACTTAGCGGCAGCAAGCGCAATGGAAGGCAAAGCCGTGTGATCTGAGGGAAGAAGGAAGAGACATAGCAGCGGCGCGACAGGATGGAACAGGTGCAGCAAAGGTGCCCCTTGGAAACGGGATCGAGGGAGGAGAGGAGTGGTTTCGTTGATGAGAAGGAGAGCAGCAACGGGAGCAACGATCCGGAGCAGACGACCTTGACGGGATCCTCCGTCGATGACTCATATGGGAGCACAGGAACCATCGATGACGCAGACGACGGAAGCAGTTGCACCTTCTCGCCATCACCCAATCTCCCCGCCGAATTGGCAGTTGAGCCCTCACTACTACTCCATCATGGCTGGAGCGACGGCGCTCGATGTGGGATTTAGCAGCGCAGAATAGCGGGGGGAAACAGAAGCGAAAGCCGGCAGCAAACCCTATCGGGCGAGAGACCCGGACGAAGAGTCGCCCTAGGTGGGTGGGAAATAAAATAAATTAGGGAGGAATCAATGGCTTTGATACCATGTTGAATAGTAAAAGAGGAAATAACAAGTGCATGATATTCATCCTAAAATGGGTTTTTTGTAAGGTTACAACAAGACTCAAGACACCGATAGCCGGTGTGGAACTAAACACAAATACACCTAAAATCTCTAATATACCGACATTGACTCGATAGCTCCAACAAATTCAAACTCCTTATACTTGCCTCAACTCATACTCAATTGATACAACATACCCAAATTTCCTTTCTCATAATGGAATCATGCACACAAATATGTTAATAACTATACACTCCTCTATCTATGCCCTATAGAAAATTATATATTCTTCTAAATTTCTCCCGTGACAGCTATATGCTCGCTCACTATGTCACGTGGATAGTTGTCTTCTCATTCATTTATGTCATATAGATAGTGATACGCTCGCTTTACATATGTCATGCAACTGCGAGAAAACTCATTCATATAAGAACTATATGCTCATCCACTGTGTCATGTGGATAACTAATATGTTCATCCACCTATGTCTTGTAGACTATTATACACTCGCCTACATATGTCTCATGGGCACTCGCCAACTATATTATATGGATAACTATACACTCATCCACATATGCCCTGGAAAAAACTATACACTCATCTGCGTATGTCTTATGGACAACTAATACGCTTGTCCACTATATTACGTGGATAGTTGTATGCTCATCCACCCACGTCTTGTAGACATTGGTACACTCATCTACACCTCTTGCGGATGATTATACACTCACTGACTATCTCAGATGGATAGGTTTACACTCATCCACCTATGTCTTGTTGACAGCTCTACGCTCGTCTACACATGTCTTACGGACAGTAATATGCTCGTCTACACGTCTTGTGGACAGTTATAAGCTCACCCACTATATCGTGTGGATAGTTATACACTCAATCATTCATTCACCTATGTCTTATAGACAACAATACACTAATCTACATATCCAATAGACAACTATACGCTCTCCCTCTATATCACAAAAATAGCTATACACATGCCCTCTATGTCACGTGGATAGCTATACACACGCCCTCTATGTCACGTGGATAGCTATACGCTCTTCTACCTATATATTGTAGACAGTTATACACTATGTAAATATGTCCTATGGACACTTGTACGCTCGCCCATTATATTACAAAGATAGCCAAGGTATAATTTACGGTGGATGAGCATGACCATCGCAAGAGCAAGGTAGACTCAGACACGTGACGAGATACTTGAGACGAGCGGCTACGATGACCACATTGGGCACCAACAACTAGCCCGACACCATGGACGAATGATACCTAAGCTTAAATTTAGCAATGCAAGAAAGACGGATGATATCGTTTTGGTTGATGAGACGTGCGAGGGTGTAAACGCAAAACTTGAATCTTAACGAGACACTTTAGAAAATAAGGGTTTTAGGTTGAGCAGGGCAAAGAGTATATGGAGCTTAAATTTAGTAGTGCAAGGACGAATGACTTTGTTATTAAGTTGGGTGAGGAAGATATTTCTCGTAGTGATTGTTTTAAATATCTTGGATCGATAGTTCAAAAAGACGGAGGTATTGATAAAGATGTGACACATAGAATCCAAGCGGGTTGGTTGAAGTGGAGAAGCGTATTAGGGATCTTGTGTGATCGTAAAATACCATTAAAACTTAAGGGCAAGTTCTACCATACTGCGATTAGACCAGCGATGCTCTATGGTTCTGAGTGTTGGGCAGTGAATTGCGTACATGAGCAAAAAATGGGAGTTGCGGAGATGAGACTGCTTAGGTGGATGTGTGAACACACGAGACTGGATAGAATTAGGAATGAATGTATCAGGGATAAGACAGTAGTAGCACCAATTGCAAAGAAGATGAGAGAAGCTCTACTAAGATGGTTTGGACACGTACAAATAAACGAGGGAGGGGTAGACCAATAAAGACTTGGAATGAAACTATAAGGAAAGACATGATGTACTTAGGCATTAGTGAGATTATAACACAAGATAGGGCACAATGGCGAAAAAGGATCATATAGCCGACCCCATTATAGTGGGATAAAGGCTTGAGTGTTGTTGTTGTATTTTAACTTTTGTAGTTTAATTTAGTTTATCTTTTTGTCCTCGCACTAGGGCTTATATTGTGTAATGATGAAAGAACTCGTTCCATGTTGAGTAAGATTTGGAGCCTAGAGCTTGTCATGGGATCGTTCTGTTATGGTTCCAACTGTCTATTATCCGGCGTTAGTTTTTACTTTTATTGATGTTGCATCTATTATAGTCATGTCACAATTGTTATAGTTCATCCTTTTTATGCAAGTCTAAACATGTCACTTATTTATATTTATGTCTATTTGTAAATCTATTTAAGGGACCATTTGGTTTTGTAATGTTATCTAAGTATTTTTTATTTCTTTTATGTTGAGTATGAGATTTTGGTAGCTCTCCTCCCGAGCAGGCCCCGTCTAGGCAGACGCAGTTTCAGCCCCATAGTATCTCCTCCGCCTCCGGCCACTACTCCGGTGAGAACATAACACATTCCTTGGAGGAATTTCTATCTCTTTCTCCATCCCTTTCCACTCTCCAACATTGTTGTCCACGCCATACAAAACATTTATGAAAAGTGTCGACAAGTGAGGAGTTCCACTTAATTTTTATGAAGCCCTTGACAAACAACAATGGAAGAATGCAATAAATGAGGACTGGGCAACCTTAAAGAAGAACTGAAAGTGATAAGTAATGGAGTTCAAGCAATGGAATGAATTTTGTTGGGTCCAAATGTGAGAAGTATTGCATAGGACCAAATCGAGAGATTCACTGTGATATGGGGGCCAAGATCCGAGTAGAATTATGGTTGCCATTGTACAGTCTTTACAGAGGACCCAGTGATTTTAATGAAAGGGAGAAAAAGACCTGCAATTGAGTCTTAAAATTGAGGAATTTTATGGAAGAAATTGGGGATATGGACGTCAAAATGGCTTCTTCATGGCCATTATAGGAGAGCGTAATAGAGCGAGCTTCTCCTAAAAGGTGCCAATTTTTTTTTCTTTTGACAATCTCATATTTTTGGAGGTAGCATGTTACGTACGTGCACGTCGAGGAGACACCGTGGCAGATCTACACGCGTAGTACGACGCCAGCTTCTATTCCACATGGAGCAGAAGAGACCGAGGGAGCATGATGGGCGAACTTATTGTTGAAGTATGGAGGCCGGGCGGTTTGTTGCTATTCGGAGACCGGGGGGTCTGGCGGTTTATCTAGCCGGTCTGTCTGCCGGGTTGTTGCTGTTTGGTGTTCCAGCGGTCTGGCGGCTTGTCTCAGACGGCTTGGAGACCGGGCGGTCTAGCGGTCTCTTGTGGCGGCTTGTTCTCTGTGGCGCTTACCCTCTATGTGCCCAAGTTCTCTTGCAATTTATTATCAGTTACTTCTCTATGCAAGCAATTACGGTGTTCCGTCACATTCACTCCTACTTCTTGTTCTTTTCAGGATCCGGGCTCCCAACGGACAATTGCTACTGGGACTGAGAGCGGCGGACTATATTTCCTCGACAACTTTTCTGCTTTATCCGTCTTCTCCTCCTCCTCTACATATCTTCTCCAATGGCATCTTCGTCTTGGTCATGCTCCTGTCCGGCTTCTTCGCCAGCTTCTACCCCACCTCCCTCCACATCATCCACCTCTCAACTGTGATGCATGTCAGCTTGGCAAGCATCACCGCTCCTCCTTCCCCCCAACACAAATCCGCGGCTCTTCCCGTTCATTCGATCTCGTTCACTCTGACGTATGGGGGTCTGCTCCTACCATCATCATCGGTCGGGGTAGTTCATATTTTGTCACATTTATTGATGACTTCTCTAGGTGTACGTGGGTATATCTTTTAAAAGATCGCTCCGAACTCTTCTCTGTCTGGACATCGTTTTATTACATGATTAAGACTCATTTTGATACCTCTATTAAACTCCTTCGTTCTGACAATACTAAGAACTATCTTAGCCATGATTTCTCCTCTTTCTGTATGCAACATGGTGTTATTCATCAGACTAGCTGTGTCTACACCTCACAGCAAAATGGGGTGGCGGAACGCAAAAACCGTCACCTCCTTGATGTCGCTCGCACTCTGCTGACCCACATGCACATTCCTCGCTCCTATTGGGGTTATGCTGTCCTCCTCTCCTGTTATCTCATCAATCGCATTCCCTCCACAGTTCTCAACGGTGTCACTCCATTCTCCATTCTTTATCTGAACCAGAATCCGTTTTCTTTTACTCTGCGCATCTTTGGGTGCACCGCCTTTGTGCACTCTCCCGCTGCCACCCGTGACAAACTCTCACCACGGGCCACTAAATGTGTCTTTCTGGGGTACTCTACTACTCAGAAAGGTTATTGTTGTTTTGACCCTTTTACCCGCAAGCAGTTCGTCTCTGCGGATGTCACCTTCTTTGAAAATGCATCTTACTTCTCTCATGTGTCCTCCTCTCCTCCTAATAATCTTACTACTCATATCAACCCATTCATTCCCTCTACACCTACTGACGTTCCGCCACCTCCAACATCTCCACCATCTCCTCCGCCATGTCCACCTCACACGCTATCTCCCACCTCTCTGCTGCCGTCTATCTCTACTCTCGGGCCAGCTTTCTCCACCACGGATGCTCCGGATACTGAGGAACCAGCTGACCTGGATCTCCCCATTGCTCTTCGTAAAGGGGTTCGGGCATGTATCCAACACCCGCTTGCTGTTGTTGTTTCATATGACCGTCTGACCCCTTCTCGCAGAGCTTTTGCACTAGCTATCTCGGTCACTGTCACCCCACGTTCCTACCAGGATGCCCTTACTATTCCTCATTGGAAGGCTGTCATGGATGAGGAGATTTCTACTCTCACTGAACGGGGTACATGGACCCTCTGTCCTCCTCCCTTCGGCACAGATGTCGTTGGTTGTCGCTGGGTCTGTGTTGTCAAATTCCATCTCGATGGCAGCGTTGATCGCTACAAGGCCTGTCTGGTGGCCAAAGACTTCACTCAGACCTATAGTGTTGATTACTTCGACACCTTCTCTCTCGTTGCTCGTCTCAGCACCATTCGGGTCCTTCTCTCTGTTGCTGTCAACATGGATTGGCCCATTTCGCAACTGGATGTTAAGAATGTTTTTCTATACGGTGATCTACAGGAATATGTTTACATGGAGCAACCTCCTGTGTATATTGCTCAGGAGGAGACACAGGTATGCCGGCTAAAGAAGACTATCTATGGCCTCAAGCAGAGCCCTCGTGTCTGGTTTGACAAGTTTAGTGGCATTGTTGCGGCCATTGGTTTTGCAAGAAGTTCAGCTGATCACTCCTTATTCGTTCGGAAAACCACCTCTGGTCTGGTAGTTCTTGCGGTTTAGGTTGATGACATTCTTTTTACTGGCAATGACCAGGATGGGGTAACTCTGACAAAGAAACACCTCTGTCAACACCTGGTCACAAAGGATATGGGCTCCCCGAAATACTTTATGGGGATTGAAATCTCTAAGAAGCCTAACTCTATGTTCCTTTCCCAACGAAAGTATGCTCTTGATCTTCTAAAGGAGGCACGATTGACTGGTGCTAAACCTGGTCGTTGTCCCATGCCTGCTGGAGAAGACAAAACTTGGACAGATGACTCTCCTCTTCTATTTGATCTTACGAGGTACCGGCGTCTGGTTGGAAAACTCATTTATCTCACGGTAACCAGACCCGACATCTCTTATGTTGTTGGCAAGGTGAGTCAGTTCATGCAAGCTCACAGGGAGTGTCATCTACAATCCGCCATGAGGATATTGGAGTATATTAAAGCAGCACCTGGGAAAAGACTCCTTTTTCAGAAAAATGGTCACTTAAGGGTTGAAGCGTACTCAGATTCGAGCTATGCTGATGACAAAGGTGACCGCAAGTCAACATCAGGTTTTTGCACATTTGTTGGAGGCAATCTTATGAGTTGGAAGAGCAAGAAACAATCTGTGGTCTCCAGGTCTAGTGCAGAAGCGGAATATCGCAGTATGGCGTCGACCACGTGTGAGTTGAAATGTTACGGGCTCTCATGCTTGACTTAGGAGAGGTCTACAACTATCTTCTTCCTATGTTCTGTGACAACAAAGCCGCGATATACATCTCTAAAAATCCGGTCTTTCATGAGAGAACAAAACACATAGAAGTCGGCTGTCATTTTATTCGGGAAGAGATCTTGAAAAAACAGATTTGTACTCCGTTCGTCACTTCCGAGACAACGAGTTGGCGGACGTCTTCACCAAGCCGGTGTCAGCTTCCTTTTTCCACATTTGCGACAAGCTGGGCATGATTGATATCTATGCTCCAACTTGAGGGGGAGTGTTGAAGTATGGAGGTCGGGCGGTTTGTTGCTATTCGGAGACCGGGCGGTCTGGCGGTTTATCTAGCCGGTCTGTCTGTCGGGCTGTTGTTGTTTGGTGTTCCAGCGGTCTGGCGGCTTGTCTCAGATGGCTTGGAGACCGGGCGGTCTAGCGGTCTCCTGTGGCGGCTTGTTCTCTGTGGCGCTTATTCTCTCGTCTTGTTGTTGTCGGGCAGTTAGCTGGCTTGTCTAACCGCACGACCTGTCTGGTTTGTCTTTTTGTAAAGCCGCATATACTTGTAAATTTTTAGTCCCACATTGCTTAACTGTAATCTCTCTCATCTCCTTCATTCTATAAAAGTGAGGTTGTACCATTGTAATTGATACCTTTTTTGGATAATAAATTTTACATTACTCCATTTTTCTGGTCTGTTATTTTTTGCTCGCACACTTATCTTTATTTTGTTGGTTGTCTTCATTTGTTCTATTAGCACCCCTGCAGTTATAAAGGGGGTGTATGGGTTCATGAGGGTTATCATTTGGATGTATGAGATTTAGAGTTGTTTCCTAACTATTTTTCCTCTTGAACCCTCCTCCTTCCTGATGCAGGACGACGCGTAGGATTTACGCGTCTGTCGGCTTTTTCTAGGAAACCCTAAATGCATGCGATGATTAAATTAATTTTTTGCAAATTTAGAGCGGGCGCAGCACTGAAGCAATCTCGCAAATTGGAATTTATGAAAAACACAAAATTACATCTTCATTTCAAAATGAATTTTCTTAAATAAGGTTCGATTTTAAATCCGGGGACGGAAGTTTGCAACTTTCGTTCCGTTCCCCTTGTCGTAGGAAAACGGAAATCGTGAACTCCAAATATGTTTTTGTTTGGAGTTTTCGACGTAGGGTTTGCTGACAAAATTCGGACGAAAACCCAGCAGTGAGTCTATTAACCTATGAGAAATTATAGAGGCACACACAAAGGAGAGGATAGAAACAATTACCCACGGAAAGATGCGTCTTTCCGTATCCGAAGTCGATGGCGATCACGCGAGAAACTCCTCGTCACCTTTAAACACCGCTCCGAGGTCGGCCGCTATCGCATACGGGCACCAAAGAATTAAGCGCTCACTCACACAAGGTGGTTCCACGGAATCACTCAACAAAGTAAGAAAACCACAAACTAACAACCTAAGATTCACTCGCTCTCACACTCAAGGTGGATCCACGTAATCTCTATCACTCGCAGAGGCTCCACGAAATTTCACACACTAAGATCTAATATCAATCCTATCCATCATCAACTATCACTACATGGGCTCAAAACACAAGCAACCCTCCTAAACTTCTAATCACTGTTCTGTTACAGTTTTACAGCAATGAATGAAATGCACTACTCATACATTCAAACCTTACAGCAAGTTAATCAAACCACTGTTCATCTGTATCCATACGGAAGCAAGCCACAACAGCACTCAATCTAAAACAACTACAGGAAATTATGTTTGAATCAGCGAAATCAGATTCAATCTTCACTGTTCATCATCACCTACTTCAACATTCCTATTACACACTGAAACAGGAAAATCAAATCCGGCAAATCCCTCACACAAGAGAAAACATACAACCGAATACAGGACTCAAAGGATCAAGCACATTCCTAATCTCTAACTCCTACGGCTACATCGACGAATCGTCGAACTCCATTTGACGATCTCTGAGCTCACTTCGACGAATCGTCGAACTCCATTCGACGATCTCTGAGCTCACTTCGACGAATCGTCGAACTCCATTCGACGATCTCTGAGCTCACTTCAACGAGTCGTCGAACGGAGTTCGACGATCTTCGAGCTCAGATCGACGTTCCTGTCTCCAGTTTGTTTCCCTATCTCTGAGCTCAGTTCGACGATAGTTGAGCTCAGATCGACGATTTCTGCTTCAGTCTAAGTCCAGTCGCTGAGCTCAGTTCAACGATAGTTGAGCTCAGGTCGACGTTTTTCTGGAGAGATCGACGTTTTCCAAGATTCAAATTCAGTCAGTTTTGGTATTCCCTTCTATTTATTCTCAGCATTTATTTCAAGAATCCCAGAGCAACAATCCTAAATTTTCAACAACTATTCATCGTCTCCCTCAATGGACGGCAAGCATACATTTCATTTGTTTTTTTAATCAACATTCACAACACCGGAAATCAATTTCATCCTTCATCATCCTCAAAACAAATTACAAGCACCCCTTTTATAGGGTTTCGAACAAACAAACAGAAAAAGAAATCGCAGGAACCTGCGGTAATCGGAAGCTGCAGCCATGGCAGATCGACGATCGTGGAGTTGACAACCGTCGGGAGAGTGGGTCGGTTGAGAGCTGGAGAGGGGATCGTGGAAGCTCCAGAGGTTGCAGGCGGCGGTGTGCAGGTCGTGGGCTTCCATCGCGAGGCGCGGCGGAATCGAAGCAGTTGCGCCGAAGTCGAGCAGGTGCGGGAAGCCCTAACTGTGCGTGAGTACGGGCTGAGTCGGGGAGGAGAACAGTGTCCGCTGGGTAGATGAGTGAACCGGCTGTGCTTTTGACCTATTACACACATATATAATATATATATATATCCAATATTTTAATAAGTATATATATATATGTGTAAATACTAATCAAGTGTGCATTTATATATACATATACATATATAGGTATAGATATATATATGTATATATAATAGTAAGAAAAATAATACTTCAAACATAGCGACGCGCGCAGGCGTGCAATAATATGGCTACGCGCACAGGCGTGCGACAAACTAAAAATTGACAACATAAGACTTGCAAAATAAAATGCAATAAACATAAACTGAAAATGCGATCATTTAAGAACGATAAAGATCCGGTCGAATGCGGCGTCAGGAATTTTTGGCGCCCTGACCTAGGTTGGGCTCCACCACTTCCTCTCCCCACCTCCACAGGCCCCTCCCTTGTTGAGTTATCTTCTTGAGTATGTAACATTTGATCTGATCCTGCCTCACCGCCTGCCACCCCCCATTGTCTGTCATCTACAGTTGGAATGTCAGGTAGAGAGTATGACCACCGCCCTGCAGGACCGGGATACTATCCTGGACCACATGAAGTACCACGTCCGACGAGCCCAACATAAGATAGCGTCCTTTGTGAACCGGAAGCGGTGCGGCCTTTTCTTCCAGGTGGGGGATAAGGTGTTCACCACGCTGCACCAGCACCGCCAGCTTTCAGTGGCATGCAGGCCTTGTGTGAAGCTCATCCCCAAGTTCTTCAACCCCTTCGAGATACTAGTGCATATCGGCGCGGTCGTCTACCGCCACCCCACTGGGAGCCGCATACACCCGGTCTTCCACGTTTCTCAGTTGCGTCGTGTGGTGGGCGAACATGCCACCGCGGATCACATCCCGGCCAACGTTGACCTCTCCGGCGAGGCGCAGCACTATCCGTCCAAGACTCGATCTTTGCTGCCTCATTTCAGGAGATCCCACCTCAGAGGAGGTCCTTATCGCTTGGGCTAATCATCCAGACATTGATGCTACGTGGCTACCCTGGGACGACTTCCACGGCCAGTTCGCCGATTACTGCCTTGAGGACAAGGCACATATTTCGGACGGGAGCATTGTTATGGACATGTACGTCGAGGAGACATCGTGGCGGGTCTACACATGGAGGACGTCTGCATCTATTCCACAAGGAGTGGAAGAGACCGGAGGGAGATGAAGGACGTGTTTATCCTTATTTTGTTGGTTGTCTTTATTTGTTCTATTGGCACCCATGCAGTTATAAAGAGGGGATGTATAGGTTCATGAGGGTTATCTTTTAGATATGAGATTTAGGGAACAATCCTAACTATTTTCCTCTTGATCCCTCCTCCTTCCTCTCGCTACCTCCACCGGCCCCACCCTTGCTGGGTTCTCTTCTTGAGTACATAATATAGCATGTATGTGATTTGTTGTATGATTTCATGTGTTGAAAATAAATTTGTCTATGAAGGTCTAGCCGAACATTACTAGAAAACAAAAGACAACCAGAAGGATAGACTAATGGGTGAGAAGAGATGCATTAGTCTATTTGAGCTTTGAGGGATATTGAGGATTTATTATAATAATTCTAAGATTATACAGCAATAATAAGTCAAGATTCAACCTCTCCTCTTATGCAACACTCTCATCCCTTATTTATCTAACCCTTAGGTATGGATGCGTGAGATAATTAAGGCCTGAAAAGGAAATCTAGTCAAAAACAATGATGGTAGCCATTTACTTAGGTAAGATTTATCCCCTTGCCATAGTCAGCAGGCATACATTTGTCGATGATTAGTTATCAAAATAATAGGCGAGCATGTTCTTGTTTAGCAAAACATTTTTATTTGCAGAAAACTCCGTCTGGTTTTGGATTGTCCGTAGATGGTGTTGATATCTCTTTTTGTCGAGTATTCCCCTTGAAGAGACAGTCTGTTATCGTGCCCTTTCTAACAATATATTACTTATTGGCTAAGATCATCTACCAAGTGCCTGCAATAAGTACCATGCATAGTTGTCAACTTTTAATGTGTCAATACACAGAAATGCAGGTTTTGGTCGTTGGTGCTTCACATGAATAAAACCAGTTTGGAGAAATTTCAACTACTGCATGTGCGTCAACCGTGCACCATTCACAAGTTGGCTTTATGTGCATTGGGAACCTTAGATTCCTCTTATGGCTACAAATTTGTTTTTTTTTAGGATTTATTAACGTTCATTCTCTTGATTCCTTCTTGAACACAAATACTTTCTTACTCATCCCCAATCATGAATTTCATCCCATCTAATAACACAAATATCAATAACATTGAGTATTTAACAACGTATACATCACCAGTAATTGATCAATTTGCTGCTTATAACAGGAATAGGCCACCTTTGCTTCCAGAGCCCAATTAAGGAGAAGGCGAGTAGTCCGAGACAACAATGGATGATGTTATAATATAAAAGGACTCAATGCTGACAAATTTTAGCCATCGGTTTCTGTTAGGAGAAGGGCGAGGGAGATAGAGATCTAGAGAAGATTTGAAAATTAGGGTTGAGAAAGATAGAGAAGAGGGAAAAACCTGAATATTCTTTCTTGTCTCCAAAAGGGAAGTTCCGGGTATATTTATACCCGGACCCAAGGCTGGTCGGCCAAGAGAGCCGGCCGGCCCCAATGGGGGCTGAACCGGGTTGGTTCAGCCCCCGAGGGCCGGTTCTTTAAAGAGTGGGGGCTGAACCAGTTGGTTCAGCCCCGTTGTCGCCTCTGCATCTCTCCCGTCGTCTCGTGTACTGACGCTCAAATAGCCGGGCTTCGTCCGGGGGCGTAACATTCTCGTCCCCATCGAGAACCAGCTTGTCCTCAAGGTGGTAATCGGGGTAGAGCTCCCGAAACTCCAATAAGTCGACTCAGGTGTTATGCTCTGCTGTTAGATTCTTCCACTTGACTAGTAACTCAGGACAGTACGTCGTGCCTCGGCGCTTCCACTTGATCCACAAAATGTCTTCAGGGATTGGGCATAGCTCGCCCGCTCTGGTAGTCTCGAGCAAGAGAGGACTGGGCTGAATAGTGTCGCCGATTTTCCGCTTTAACAACGAAACATGAAAAGTCAGTTGTATTCGCGATCCTTCGGGCAATGCCAACGTATAAGCAACCGGCCCAACCCGTCGGGTGATCCGGAAGGGACCATAGTAACGGGGTGCCAGCTTCTGGTTCGTCCGTTGTGCCACAAATAACTGTCGGAAGGGGCGGAGCTTGAGAAAGACCTCATCCCCCACCTGAAACTCGTGATCCGTCTGATGCTTGTCAGTCTGTGCCTTCATGCGATCCTGTGCTGTCTGGAGATTCTCGCGCAAGGTGGCGAGCGTGCGGTCACGATCACGGAGTGCACGGTCAATCGCGACCAACGCCGTACTACCCAGCTCATAACTGCTCCGTGAAGGAGGACGACGACCGTACACAACCTCAAAGGACGTGTTGTAACAGTACTCATCCCAATGCAACCAACTCGTCCAAGTGCGCGGCTCATCCATAACGAAGCAGCGGAGGTATGTCTCCACGCGGAGATTGAGTACCTCTGTCTGGCCATCTGTCTGTGGATGGTGGGTCGTGCTGAAACATAAAGAGGTCCCTTGTAAGAGAAATAGCTCCTTCCAAAAGTTGCCAACGAACGTTGAATCACGATCCGA
The DNA here is from genome assembly GCA_039583875.1 of Platanthera guangdongensis. NCBI lineage: Eukaryota > Viridiplantae > Streptophyta > Magnoliopsida > Asparagales > Orchidaceae > Platanthera > Platanthera guangdongensis. Next base: position 152,683,086 of record CM077155.1, on the reverse strand, counting down.
GATGATTGCCCGAGGTATGCCATGAAGGCGGACAACCTCACGGGCAAAAAGAGCGGCGACAGATTCGCCGGTGTACGGATAGCTCAGGGAGAGGAAATGTCTGTATTTGGACAACTTATCAATCACCACCAAGATGACGGACTTGCCTTTAGACTTGGGCAGGCCATCAATGAAATTCATGGAAACAGTATCCCAAATCTGGTGAGGAATCTCCAAGGACATGAGTAATCCGTCTGGGGAAGTGATCTCATAATTCTGGCGCTGGCAAGTGTCACACTGCTGAACAAATAACTGAATATTCTGGCGCATCCCTTTCCAAAACACATTGGCCTGTGCGCGCTGAAGAGTGCGGAGAACATCGGCGTGACCCCTCATCGGTGACGAATGGAACTCATGCATCATGATCGCCCGCCAAACAGACTGTGAGGGAATGACCACGAGACCTCGATAGTAAAGCCTGTCATTCTGGAGATGGTAGCCCAGAACTGTCGCACGCGCCTGACGAAGATCCTCGACAATAGTCTGCAACTCGCGATCACGCTGCACCTCCTCCTGGATCTCATCAATGGAATCTAACAATGGTGTAGAAATCTAGGCAAGGGCACCCTCAGGCAAGCGGGACAACGCATCAGCAACCTGTTTGTCCTTTCCTTGCCGGTAAACAATCTCGTAATCATAGCCCAGAAGCTTGGTAACCCACTTCTGTTGGAGAGGTGAAGAGACCCGCTGCTCCAAGAAGTGTTTTAGACTTTGATGATCCGTCCAGATCTTTAAGTGTCGTCCCAAGAGGTAAGGCCGTCACAGCATGAATCACCGCTAACATCTCCTTCTCATACGTAGACAACCCCAGCGTCCGGGGGGCTAACGTCTTGCTGTAGAAGGCTATGGGTCGCCCTTCCTGCATCAGCACAGCCTCGAGCCCTACTCCGGAAGCATCAGCCTCCACGACAAATTCCTTGTTGAAATCTGGAAGTGCGAGGACCGGTGTCGTCGTCATCGCTTTCTTGAGCGCCTGGAAGGCCTCCTCAGCCTCCTCTTGCCAGAGGAAGGCGTCTTTCTGCAACAACTGGGTAAGAGGCCAGGCAATCTTGTCGTAGTCTCTCACAAAGCGACGATAGTAGCCCGTGAGGCCTAAGAAGCCCCGCAGTGCCCGAATAGTCTGCGGACGCGGCCAGGTAAGCATACTTTCAATCTTCTGGGGGTTAGCCTTGACGCCTTTAGCTTAAACGAGATGCCCCAAGTACTCCACCTCCTGACCAAAGGAACACTTGGACCGTTTGGCATAAAGCTGATTTTTGCGGAGAATAGAAAAGACTTCTTCGACATGGGCCAAGTGCTTCTCCCAATTGGCGTTGTAGATGAGAATGTCATCAAAAAAGATCAGCACAAAGCGCTGTAGGAGCTCCCGAAAGATCTCGTTCATGTTGGCCTGAAAAGTGGACGGCCCCCCGGTTAAGCCGTTGGCCATCACCAGTAACTCGTAGTGAACGTCGTGTATTCGGAAGGCCGTTTTGTGGATATCTTCTTCCCGCATCAGGATCTGATAATAGTCGGATCGCAAATCAAGCATGGTGAACCGTTGTGCGTCGTGTAGCTCATCCAATAACTCTTCAATCAAAGGAATGTGGAACTTATCCTTCACGGTAGCACTGTTCAGTGCGCGGTAGTCAACACAAAACCGCCACGAACCATCCTTCTTTTTAACCAAGATGATCGGAGCGGAGAAAGAACTCGTACTGGGGCGGATGATCCCTGCAGCTAACATTTCCCGGACACTGCGCTAGATCTCAGCCTTCTGCATGTAAGGATATCTGTATCGTCGGACGTTGGTAGGCTCCGCTCCCCCCTTAAGCACGATCTGATGGTCCCGAAAACGCGGTGGTGGAAGAGTATGGGGCTTCTGAAATATGTCAACATACCGATCGAGAAGAGACTCCATCTGAACGGGTACCTCAGATGCCCCTGTGTCGCCCGCCCTTATTCCCAACAACACTGTCATCATACTTCCTTACTTGTCAAGCCGCTGAAGACTTCGAATAGATATCTCCTTAATCGGAGATGCTTTGATGCCCTTCAAACAGAACTGCTTTCCGTGTTGTGAGAACTTCATGGTCATGTGATCCCAATCAAAAGTGACTCGCCGAAGCTGGCGCAGCCAATGCACTGCCAACATCATATTGGAACCTCTGATCGGAAGAAGGTAAACATCGGTTCGTCCTGTGTAGCCCTGTATGTTGAGCTCCACCTGCCTCAATACTCCACACTGCATCTTGCTACCATCAGCCACCATAACCTGAAAGGACGCCCCTCGATCCACCCCGTGTCCCAGTCTGCACACCACCTCAGGGTGGATGAAATTGTTGGTACTCCCACTGTCAATCAGAATCGTCACGTTTTCCCTCCGGATCCTGCCTGTCATGCGCATAGTGAGGGGGTCGTGCAACCCTCCATCGCTTGTAGCGAAACCCCGAACTCGGTCACTGCCAACTCCTCTGTCAGCTCCGGCTCAGGACCTTCGTTCATCTCCACTTCCCCATCCTCATGTAGCATGAACACCTGAACTTTCTGACATTTGTTCCCAGGAACGAACTTCTCGTCACAGTTGAAACACAACCCTTTGTCCTTCCGCGCCTGAAGTTCCACCCAACTCGGCCGAGTGACAACAGGCTTGCTTGGACCTTGTGGTTCCTTCCTGACCATAGTCGTGGTGGTCATGGTCGTAGTACGTGCTGTGTTGCCGGTACGTTGTTTGTTGTAACGTTCTTCTTGTATCCGAGCAAGACTGATCGCATGGTTGAAGCTGCGGGGCATGTAGGACTGTATCTCATCCCGCAAATAGTTCTTGAGACCCGACACAAAACAACTGAGCAGCGTCTTTTCTTCCCACTGTACTCGGTTCGCCAACTTTTCAAACACGGTACTCCATCACAGTACCCTTTTGACGAAGCCTCTGCAGGAGTGCCTCAAAGTTCTCGTATTCCAACGGCCCAAAGCGAGCGGTAAACCCGTCCACAAAGTCCGTCCAGGGCACATAATCTTTGCCCCTCAAAAACCACTGCACCCACTGGAAAGCATCATCTTCCAGATGGAATGACGCTAACTGCACTCACTGGCCTTCGGGAACCTCCTGATAACTGAAGAACAGTTCTGCCTTCTGCAACCACTCCAAAGCATCGTCGCCATGGAATTTCGGAAAATTCATATGTGTCATCTTTGGCAGTATGTACGGCCGCTGGCCGACCTGTCCACGCCATCCCGCCTCCTGTCCATATCCCAGCGGCCTCCTTGGTTCTTCGTGTGCAAAAGATGTGCCCGAGAAGCCATGGTGAAACGCCTCCGCCGCCGGAGCACCTCCCCACTGCATGTCTCCTCTTGCCGAATGAGGTAGCAAGCCCTCCCCTCCTCCATATGGGGGAACCGGCCACCCGCCACTTCTAGCGCCCAAATCGCTCGAGCCACCCCCACCGGTGCTGAAACTCGCTGTACCGAACCCACCGGAGCCACCTCCGCCTGCGCCGTACCGCCAGGGCCAAACCCGGCCGCTCCGATCCCGTCGGGGCCACCCCCAGACGCGTCGAACCCCCTGATGCCTCCCGTGCATGATCCGACCCCGCCGAGGCCACCCGTGCCCAATCTGAACCTGTTGATGCCTCCCGCGCCCGATCAGAACCCGTTGATGCCTCTCGTGCCCGATCCAACCCGGCCGGGGCCACCCCCGCCTGCTCCGACCCGGCCGATGCCTCATGTGCTCGATCCGGCACCCCGCGCGATGCCCGCTCCCCTTATCGAGTCGGCCTGCCCTCCGTTGGCGCCAATCCGGTGCGGATCGACTCCTGCAGCAGGAGATCCGCCCGGATCCTCCTCCATCACGGCCTTACCGTTCAGGTTTTGTGCCAACAACGTCATGATCTCCTCTATCGGGTGTTGATCCGTTCTTCGAGCCTTTGGGTGGAAGTTTTCACGTTTTCCTCGATTGCGGTCACTGAATCCGCCAATCCTACGAGATTTCTCTCTGGGGTTTCCAAGCGGCCGATTTCCTCTTGCGTTCGAGTGGTTACCATGGTGGAGAAAAGAACCTCTGATACCAATTGTTAGGAGAAGAAGGGGAGGGAGATAGAGATCTAGAGAAGATTTGAAAATTAGGGTTGAGAAAGATAGAGAAGAGGGAAAAACTTGAATATTCTTGCTTGTCTCCAAGAGGGGGGTTCCGGGTATATTTATACACGGACCCAAGGCCGGCCAGCCAAGGGGGCCGGCCGGCCCCAATGGGGGCTGAACCGGGTTGGTTCAGCCCCAGAGGGCCGGTTCTTCAAAGAGTGGGGGCTGAACCAGTTGGTTCAGCCCCGTTGTCGCCTCTGCATCTCTCCCGCCGTCTCGTGTACTGACGCCCAAATAGTCGGGCTTCGTCCGGGGGCGTAACAGTTTCCCTACTCTTTATGGATGGAAACTGGGATGATAATGAAGGATTCTACACGATCATCATTAATAAGTTAAAGATTGGGAGTCATAGATGTAATTTATGGGAAATCAAACATCTCCAAAGGTATTATTTTTGGTGTAAGTAAATTGATGCAATTAGACGTATGGCATGCGTTAAAAAGGAAAGAGAGATGAAAGTAATCCATCTAGATGATTATGCAAGTCATGCTACCTGGCGTGCAAGACGCAAAGCATTAAGTGATTTTGCAACTATTGGCCAGAGATCCTCTGCAATGGAATCCCATCTTGGATCTCTAAAAGATGTAACTGGAAGCACAAAAATATCACCAAGTCTCTCCCACCTAAAATTCAAAATGTTAAACAGATCAAACTCTAAAGTTTCGACTAAAAGGAGTATAATGGAAGCAACCTAGACCTAGTATTAAGAAAAATGCAATAACCACATATTGGTAGTGTCAATGAGAAAAAACATTTAGAGAAACAAAAGCACTTCTCTGAGATGTAAGCCAGACCTGACAGGCAGCTGCTTTAACATTTCCAATGGCAACCCTTTTTCCATCAAAAGAGAACATACCATTTCTCTCATAACATTTTGAGTACTGGGGATTTTTTTATCATAGGAAACATCACTGATAATTAAGGAAGCACAAAACAATGAAAAAATGTTCAGCGCCATTGGAATTGAAACTTTGTTTACTGAAAATTCTTCCAGGAGAACTGACTCATTATATACATTATTGGATTTATCTTTAGAAGTGAGAGTCTCTTTCTGATACAAGTTATAAAACTCTCCAGAAACTGGTAAGCATATATGAAGCCCATCAAGACTGTGGTAAACCTTCTTGGTGAGATCCAACCAACCAAATTTCTTCGATAGATCCTTGACCAGTTTAGCATACTTTTTCTTGATTTGTAAACATAGGTGCTTAGAATCTGACCCATATCCGTGTTTATTAGCTGAAACATCAGCCTCAAAAGAAGACCCGGAAAGAGGTAAGCAACCATGTGATCTGCTTCCAATAATTTCTGAAATTTTGTCTCCTAATGCATAATGGGTAACTGATTGCTCATTTACCTGTCTGGAAAACATGTCCTCTGTGCAAAACAAGTTCAATTGCATTTTCATTGGACAACAAAAGTTTGTGCCAAATGCATAACAAGAAGCCCCACCGCCAACAATAATAACTTCATCACCTATAACACTGGTTGAACTACGAATCCATAAAACTCTGCCAACAGTGTTGATGGACACATTAATCCATCTGTTATCATGCAAATTTAGTAAATTCAGCTCTTCTTTATGTTGTGTGAGTGGACATCCACCAATGATGCCAACAAAATTTCTATATATGAACATAGAATGGGAAAACCTCGGAGTAGGAATGCTTCCAGTAGTCATTTCCTTTTTCCATAGAGATGTCCTGGTATCAAAAGTATACAGATCACCGAGTGCTTTTTGGCCATCATAACCTCCAAACATGAGCAAAAGAGGGCCATATGCAACCACGGAATGTGAATGGCGAGCACATGGCCAATCACCAAGGATGCTGACGTTACTCCAACCCAATGTTTCAGTATTCAGAACATTCATGCATGAGTAAATTGTTTCATTATTTAGACCCCCAAAAACATATATATTTGAGCCTATAGCAGCAGTTGCATGTCGGTGTCTGTGATAGAGAAAGAAAATTAAAAATAAGTCATTTATTGGGACCTCCTCTCTAATTTTGCATACTTACCGAGATCTCCCCTCTATCTTTCAAAGTTACCAAAATCTTCTGATGTAGGGTAGGCTACGCGGGTGCGCGACTAACATGCAATCATTGGTGAAGTATCGGGGAAACAACTCGACAATCCTAAACTATTATATGTAAGATGCAAGACCTGACGGAGAAATCGAATTAAGCAAAAAATAATTAAATCTCACTTAGATAATTTAAGCAATGCAATTTGATTCATTAAGCAAAACAAAGTTTGGTTTTCCTCCGCATGGAGGACCAAAGTAAGAGCATGCGACGAATAGTCCATGCAAACCACAAAATAATTTAGAACAAACAATCACAAAACTATAGATTCAAGCAAGCATGAGACCACAACAACGTATATTAATAATGAGATTTAAAGTTCCATACAACAAATAATTACTCACAAAATACGGGGGTTGTCATGGGAAGGGAGATCCAAAGTTGTGTGGTGTGGTAGTTACAACTAGGGAGGAGCTTGGTGGCGGGAGATGGGGGTTGGATGGGAAACGGGTGCCGAATCTGAGTGGAGTGGGATTGGGGAGGGCGGGTTGTAAAGCTGCAGGATAGCAATAAGAGGTGTAGAAAAGTGAGATATGGACGGCATGGTGTGGAAGCCGGCGGTTTGAGTGTTGGTTATGGTTTGCAGGGTCACAGGGTGGAGATCTCGGTGGTGTGAGATAGACATTGGCGGTTTGGTACAGAAAGAAGGTGGCAAGGAGGAAATTTGGGTGGTATTTGAGAGTAGAAAGGGATAGGGTTGCTGTCATGGTGAGGTAAAAGGAGGGGGGAGTCGGAACTAGGGTTGCTAGGCGGAAAACAGCAAGGTGAAGGGCGGATCTGGATTTGCTGGGTGGAAAACAGCAAGGTGAAGGGCGGATTTGGATTTGTTTGGTAGAAAACAGCAAGGTGAAGGGCGAATCTGGATTTGTTGGGTGGCAAACAACAAGGATGTGGGTGTCGGCTAGGATTTAGAGAGGGAAAAATGAAGGTTAGGGTTAGAAGATACCTTGGAGAGCACGATAACCATATAGGAGTCGTCAACTAGGGTCTCAAAGAATCGTCACCGTAAGGGGATCGCCGGATTTCGAGAATGATCTCTCCAAAATCTGGAATACCACAAAACAGATCTCATGCCCACTTATTTATAATAAAACACAATTATGGCACCCCGAAATCAATGGCTATGATTGGTCGGAGATGCGGAGGACCCGATTACATTAAATAAAAATGAAATGCAACAATATAATATATGAAAACGCAGGTAAACGACGAGTCAGACGCATCTGTGGAGTGGGATCGTCGATCCAGAGGTGTCATATATGATAAGTGACCAATTGGCCCCGAATTGGCTCGAAACTCATCCTTCGTCGCGGGTCCACGTCAACGTTCCGCATCATTCTTCCCGGCTTGAAAACATTCATCTTCTGATGAATAGAGATTGGAATCCTCTCGGTGTATGTCAAGTAAGGACTAATGAGGCCCATCAGAGGTCGTCCAAGTATCGTTGATGACAGAGCATCCTCACCAATGGTACTCCTGTGTCTGGCTGTCTGGTTGTCCGTCACGGCTATGCATGTGTGAGCTACAATATCAATAATGGTATCAATAATCCACTGATGTGTTGGAGTCCAGGTGCGATCGTTGGTGCAGACGGTGAAGTCATGGGCAACTAACCCAAAGGCAAGTGGGGCTCAGAAGTGAATTGGGTGCAGGACTAAGGATGTGGAGGTGTGGGCTCAAAAGGATGTGGAGGTGTAGGCTCAAAAGGATATGGTGGTGTAGGCTTAAGAGAATCTCCATAAAAAAAAAAAAAACCCTGAAGGGGTCTTCCAATGGGAATTTTTGCACATGTATGTTAACAATGTAGATCTAGAGGGGAGATTTTGGTAATTTTGAAAGATAGAAAAGAGGTCTTGTAATTATGTAAAGTTACAGGACAGTTTTTAATACTTTAGTTAACAGCAAACAGAAGTTAATGTAGTAACATATGAGAATATAAACCTATTATCACAGTAAAGGTCATTTGAACTTAACGTGGAAAAAATTACAAAAAATTAAAACAGCACGCATAAATTTATGTCCAAATGAACGCATCTATACAACAAAAATGAAGAGAGAGTAAATGATGAGTGTGCTTGGGGCACATGCTTTAGGAATAAATTGCATGCATTGTCCCAATGTTGGCAGATGTTTTATTCACATTTATGATTAAAACAATGTCCATGCGAAGCAGGACAGGCTTTTATTCACATTTAAAATTAAAACAAAGTCCATGTGATGCAGGATGGGTTGTGTGACATGGGAGTGTCGACACTAATGCAACCCTAAGTTAATGTATGGGGTGACCTTAAGCACGCTAAGCTATATGATGTGAGGAGACTTCTAATTGAATCCGAAATAAAATTTAGCAAGTTATATAAGTTTAGCAAATTAACACAAGGTGAATAGTAATTTTCCGATACACATACAAACCACGCTCTCTCTTACCCACTCTCTTACCCACGAGATGCTTTATGACAAATTCCACGAATAAGTTTTGTAGGACACAAAAAATAACAAATCAATTATACTATGAATCAAAATAGCCAAGCAAATATGAAATATTCTCACATTATTCAATACAGACAAAATAAACACAAAATAACTACTCGCATAGCCAAGGTTGTAAATATCAGATGTCGGCGAAATATCGGATTGAGATTTAAATGTCGGATGTCGAAAGTAGGAGATATGTCGGGGATATTTTAAAATATCGGAGTTTCATATCTTATAAATATTTTTTTATTTTTATGTATACTAACTATAATTATATGTTATAAAAGTAAAAAAATAACAAATAGATAAAGAATGAGTCATGTATATTACAAAATAAATTTGAATAATATCTAAGATAAAATATTATTAACAAATACAAAATAATACATTGTAAAATATATTTAATATTATGCAATAGTTTTATTTTGATAATAATAAATTTATTGCAAATAAAGAATATTTAAATGTTAAATATATTTGATTGATTATAAGTCATTTCAAACTTATAAATTTATATTAAAAACATACAAATATTCAACTAATAATTGTGTTAAATATTTTCAATTTTTTGTAATGTGAAATAATTATACAAAATTGATTGTAAGAATAAAATATTAAAAATTAAAATAATATGTCTAATCGATTTAAACATACATAACATAATGCATATAAGTGATTTAAACATATACTGTTAGTCTGCTAACATAACATAAAATAAAATAAAATATGTAATATTTAAATGTCGTGTCGGACGATATATCGGAAAAAATAGGATATGTCAGTCTATATTTTAAAAAAGAATATAATCTATTTTTTTAGAAAAACATATCATTTTGTCCTAAAAAAGACATGTCAAAAGAAATTGAATTTTTGGCTATCAAGGGAAGAAAGAGAGGACCATGTCATCAACCTTGTAGGAAAGTAGTGCATTCATCTCGTGGCCTTTTCTAGCACCACATTTTTGGTTATCAGCACTGAAAATTTGAATTTTTTAGATTTTTAAAATTCCTTTTAGCACTGTACTCAGGGGCGGAACCAGTAATGGCATACCAGGGGACGTGCCCGGGTATGAGTTCTAGAAAAAATAGGGGTATTTGTTGTAGCCTGTTTTGCTACTCAATTAGTTGCTCAGAAGTAGTCTTGAAAGAAACTTAATGCCTTAGTTATAACTCCATAGCTACGCGGCTGCACCTCTTCTAGTCTTCCTACAAGGACCGACTACTCTATCTCCAGTGAGGGTAGCCTCTGCCATTCTTAAGCAGACAAGGTTGAGTGTCGTCCACCCGTGACTCATCCGAGACTGTGTTCCTATATCTCCTATGAAGAAAAATGAAGTAGATGAGCTACTCTGCCACTTGATGAGATGGACATCAAAATGTTTTTTTTAATCCAAATTTCTTCTTCTATGCCCCAAAATTACTTTTCTCCCGTGAAAAGAAAATTTACAACATAAGCATGGAACATTGTCTTCCCATCTCTCGATCTAAGCTCAGGAACATGCTCTGGCGCCTACCAACAACGGTTTGTACAATTGTACCCCTTTGATTCGTCTTCTTTTCTCAAATCCTTTGGTTGGCATTTTTTTCTCAACATCTACTGAAGTATTTTTCCGGTTTTCTTCACATAGAGACAATCCTAATTTTCAATTTGTTTAACTTGTTTTGGGATTTTTCAGTTTTTTTTGGTCATTGAAGTCTTGAAAAGATTTTTTTTTTGCCAAATGGATACGCACATCATGAACTCATTTAATATTTATTTTTTGGGTTTTGTCCCTGTTTTCTACTTTTCCGCTCTTTCTACTCAACTGTTGTGTTCCCCCAATATGCAAGCGAATAACACATTGTAGTTTTGGCCTCTTGTTTGTTCAATTCATCTATTTTTTGAATTTCTTTTTATAGATTCAATCCAGGTTAACAATATTTTTTTAACAAGAATTTACTAATTTATGATGTCTAAAGTCATGTCGCTTGTTTATTAATAGGAGTGTGTTTATCACGTTGAAATTTGTTGTGCCTGGATTGACTGGAAATCCTAGTTCCGCCACTGACTGTACTCACTTAGTCTCACTGCACTGTTGAATCATTCATCGCGCGAATGAACTACCATCCCCCTGCTTCCGCAGATATTGACGACGTAAAGCTCGTCGGAGACACCTCTGAAATCTCCACCGCCTCCTATGTCCATGGATCAGTGTTATCCTGTCGCAGTAAACAAGTTGTCTTTGAAGTATCGTTGACTGATATCATTGTTTCATCAGTATGGCGTTAGTTTGGGAGGAAGTCGTTGGTTTGGGTATCGTCTAGGGGGAGCAGTATTGAAATGAATTTTGAAATAATGGCAGGCAACTCAATATTCCATCGGCAATAGCAAACAAAAGTCATCCCTTCAAAAATTACTAATCTTGCTCGTCAGCAGCATCATCGTCGGAGGCCCGGAACTTCCCTGACTTTTATACCTCCCTGTCCCCGTCATGCCCAATCTCCCTCTAAGCCTTTGTTGCACCCCTAATCCCAAAGTTGAAGTCATCCTGCTCATGAAAATCATCTTTTTGGCCTTCCCATGCATTAAAACAACATTTTAAGTTAAATTTTGTGATGATGTGATGATGGAGAGCAGCGGCGGGCTTTCAATTCCTATCAAGAGGGAGAAGACAATGCGGAGCGGGTCAGCGGGTGGTTTTTGAGATCGTGTGGTTTGAGAGGAGGGAATTGTGTGGAAACTGAATGATGAAGGGTCGGATGAAGAGAACATGGGATGATTAGGGAATCAAGAAAAATTACAAGATAACTGAAAAGGATAACCGGGACGTCGCACCCGGGCTCTCGCGGTGTCACACCATGAATGATTGTCGGTTTGGAATCACTCGCAATCAATCAATCAAAATGAAAGCCTCCGCCCCTATTTATAACAGGAGGGGTGTTTGGGCACCCGACGTGAACGGATATGATTCACCGTTATGCCCGGTGTCGTAAACACTAAATACAAGCCCAAATAAAAAAACAAAATACATATAAATAGTAAAATGACGCTCCGGACGAGCTTGTGGGCTCGGATCACCGATTCAGTCAGCACCTCCCATGCGAATACCCAAATATGGGCCCCGACGAATGGTGACCCGTAGTCCAGCGTCGATCCTGATCACCATGCCTACTATTCTTCTATCACACTTCATAAAAAAATAGTGTGGAATTTTTTGAACCCGAAGAAGACAGATTTGGGATTAGATTATCAGTAAATCAAGTAGATCATAGTCAGTCAATGGTCTAACCAAAAGATTAAGGCTTCCAATAATATTAATTCCCAAAAACAATGTCGGGATTGAAGAGGAAATCATCATGAATATATACAAGACCACCTCATGAGGGGAAAAGTTCATCGATACTTCCCAAGAAAACAGCCCATAATCCACTTCACCATCTATTGGATCAGTACAACTCCAATTGTAGTCAACAACAAGAATCACTTCAAGAATGATCAAGATAGATCTACAATCTTGATTTATTTTAAAAAAATAATAAATTGTCCTTAATAGCTCAATCTTAGACCTAGAGAACCTTCGAGTAATTAAGAATCCTATTTTATCCCATCTAATCAGGTATTGTTGGTTTTCACCATAACAAGAACGAATTCAATCCAGATCAAGTACTACCACATGCATCACATCCAAGCACTTTAGACAGATACAACAAAACTAGCATTTGCTCAGCACTGATGTAAAATGCCTAATGAATAACTAACAGCTAAGAAGGATATACGGAGCTGAACCTCAAAAGATTGAGATAAGACTGGCAGACTGCTGCGTAAATTTGGCATGCTAGTGAAATAACATGAAAATAAAACAAGAAATGAATGTTCCGTGCTAGGCTAAATTACCTTGGATGAAAGGTGTGCCCAGTACATTCTACCAACGTCCATCCATTTTTTGTGGTGTTAAGAGCCCAAACATCATTAAAAATATGTGTAGGACCACCCCTGCCTCCGATCACATAAATAATATCTCCCACTGCTGTAGATGTATGACCAACACGAGGTGATGGGGATTTAATAGCATCAATTTGTTTTAACAGTCCAGATTGTGTGTCAAATGACAAAGTATAATTTCTTCGTGCATGATGACCAGCACCACCAAACCCACCAAAAATAATAATTTCTTTCATTCCTTTACTGATTGAAGGGCTTGCTGAATGACCCCACAGAAAGAGCATCTCAATAGGTTCCCCGACAATTGTAAATGTAACAATGGAAAGAGGCAATTTGTGCATCCCTGGCATCTTTGTTTATTAATTTAAATTTAATCTATAGAAAAGAAAAAGATGTGGCAAAATTAGCCAAAATTAGCAGGCTAAAACATTAAGTTTAGAAATAATGGTTATAAGGTTGCAACAAACTTAGTATAAATCAAACAATATAACAAGAAAACAAAAGATAATCTCATGTGCAAATAGAAATCACAATTGTAATCTCATGATATTGAGCAGATCACTAATAAATTGTGGTTTAACTTCCATTTGACCAACCAATAATAACAATATGTAATATTTCATGATCTTCGTGCAGCAAGACTGTTGCATTATGGTATTATCATATGTTCTAACAAAAGAATATCAAGCTACATTTTTTTCATTTTCCAATTGATACTTATACGAGTACACCACATATGCTCACCACTAACCCCAAGAATAGCGTAAGTAAAATCGAGGATTGATTTATATTGACCTATATTTAGATAAGCCGTGATTGATGGGTTATTGATTAGTTTAATTTTTATTCTAATTTATCCCTTTATCCTTATAATTTATTTTTGCCTTCATCGACTTCCCTTCCACTTACACGGAAAGAGTGCATCTGGCGATGATGTTTCATTGTCGTTTGTAGAAATGGAGAAAGCCAACCTTGTATATATGTCCACTTGGTACAAATACAAAAAATGAGTACAAATATATAGATGAGAGAAAGAGGGAGAAAAGTCCTATACACAATGTGGGACTAAAGAGAGGAGAGAAAAACAATAAATGCTATACAAATGGGTCTAGTTTAAGTGGGCTTTTCCAACACTCCCCCGCAAGCTGGAGCGTATAGGTCATATGCACCCAGCTTGGACAAACACTGGTAGAACAGGGTGCTAGATAAGGCCTTTGTGAGGATGTCGGCAACTTGATCAGTTCCTGGAACATGCTTCAATTCAAGTTTCTTCAATTGAACCTTCTCACGAACAAAGTGACAGTCAACCTCGATATGTTTTGTGCGCTCATGAAACACCGGATTCTTTGCGATGTGTATGACGGCTTGACTATCACAAAATAGAACAGCAGAGGAGGGGAGTTTTACTCCCAGGTCAGTAAGGAGACTTTCAAGCCATGTGAGTTCTGAGACAACCGAGGCCCTCGATCGGTATTCAGCTTCTGCAGAGGAACGGGCTACCACAGCCTGTTTCTTACTCTTCCATGTAATAAGATGACCACCAAAATAAGTACAGAACCCACTAGTTGACCTTCGATCGTCCAGAGAACCCGCATAGTCGGCATCAGAATAGGCAACCAATGCGGGAGCAGAGTCAGAGGTTTTGTAAACCAGCCCTTGACCCGGAGCTCCCTTAAGGTATCGAAGAATCCGTTCAACCGCTTGAAGATGAGAAGCCCGGGGGGCATGCATGAACCGACTGACAACCCCAACTGCAAATGATATATCCGGCCTCGTGACTGTTAGATAGATCAACTTTCCCACAAGGCGTCGATAGTATTCCGGGTTCGGAAGCAGCAAATCGTCATCCGAAGCATGAGCGCATAGTTTGTGATTTGCCTCCATCGGGGTACAAGCTGGCTTGCAACCAGACTGACCAGCATCTTTGAGAAGATCGAGACAGTACTTTCGTTGGGAGAGCACCAACCCGTCCGGTCGCCGGGCAATCTCGAGACCCAGGAAGTAGCGAAGTTTCCCTAGGTCTTTAGTTTGAAAAGCAGTGCTCAGATGTTGTTTGACATCTTGAATCCCCTTTGAGTCATCCCCGGTGAGAAGGATGTCATCAACATAGACCAACAGAAGGACGGTGCCAGTGGCCCGGTGTCGGGTAAAAAGGGAGAAATCTGCAGAACTCCGAGTGAATCCCATGTCTCGAACCACCTTGCTAAACTTGTCAAACCACGCCCGAGGGGACTGTTTGAGACCATAAATTGACTTTCTGAGGAGACATACCCGAGACTCCCCCGTGGTCTCAAACCCGGGCGGTTGGCGCATGTAGACGGTTTCCTGAAGGTCACCATTTAAAAAGGCGTTCTTGATGTCGAGCTGATGAAGGGGCCAGTGGCGGTGCACCGCGACGGAGAGAAGAACGCGGACAGTGTTGAGCTTGGCCACCGGAGAGAAGGTTTTCTCATAATCGAGGCCCTCCTGTTGTGTGAAGCCACAGGCCACAAGACGGGCCTTCAGTCGGGCAATAGTGTCATCCGGAGCATGCTTGATGACGAACACCCATTTACACCCAACAGGGTGCTGACCGGGAGGTAAGGGAACCAAGTCCCGGGTCTGGTTGGCCCAGAGGGCCGTCATTTCTTCGTCCATGGCAGCCCGCCAGCCAGGATGGTGAAGCGCCTCCTGCAAAGAGTTAGGGACCGAAACAGAGGATAATGAGGTGGCAAAGTAAAGAAGAGAGGGAGAGAGGCGATGGAGAGAGACGTAGTTCGCCATTGGGTGAGCGGTAGAGACGGGAGCCGGAGCAGCAGGGAGCAGAGCACCAGAGGGCGAAGCCGACTGCAGAGGGGCTACGGGATGAGGAGAGCGACGAGAGTAGACCCGGATAACCGGGGGTGGTGGACGGACAGGAGGTAGAGAAGGCAGAGTGGATGAGGAGTGAGGAGCAGGAATGACAAGACGAACGACGGGAGCTGGACTCAGAGCGTCATCGAGAGCAGGGAAGAAGGGAATATCTTCACGAAAAGTCACGTCAGCCGAGACAGTAACCTTGCGGGTAGCAGGCGAATAACAGACATAACCCTTCTGAGTGCGCGAGTACCCCACAAAGATATGCTTGGTGGCACGAGGGTCCAATTTGTCTGTGGAGGGACCGAGGTGGTGAACGTAGCAGGTACACCCAAACACCCGGGGAGGAACGGGAAAAGGTGGAGTTGTGGGAAAGAGGAGGCTGAAGGGAGTAGCATACTGGAGGACGGAAGACGGGAGACGGTTGATGAGGAAGCAAGTCGTGGAGAGCGCGTAGTTCCAGTATGGTTTTGAAACCTGCATTTGAAGCATAAGGGAGCGAACGACATCAAGAAGGTGACGATTCTTGCGCTCGGCGACCCCATTCTGTTGTGGAGTGTATGGACACGAGCTTTGGTGAATAATGTCGAACTCAGAGCAGAGAGTGGCAATGGTATGGCTGGTGTACTCCCGCGCATTGTCAGTACGAATAGTGCGAATAGGCGCAGAGAACTGAGTGCGAGTCTCAAGTATGAAGGCCCGGAATATGCGGGGAAGTTCAGAGCGATCCCGAAGGAGATATAACCACGTCATGCGAGAGTAATCATCAATAAAAGTAACAAAATACCGATAGCCAGAAATACTAGTAAATTTATATGGACCCCATATATCGGAGTGAACTAAAATAAAAGGAGCGGAGCTCCGAGTACAATGAGGAGGAAATGATGAACGGGCCTGTTTGCCCAAAATACAGGTGTCGCAGCGAAAAGCAGGGAGAGTAACATCAGGAAGAGCCTTCCGGAGGACTGGAAGAGGAGCATGTCCCAGACGGCGATGCCAATCCGAAGAGGAGATAGAGGCGAGGACAGTGGGAGAGTCGTCAAGAAGATAGAGTCCATTCTGCAGCCGTCATCTACCAATGATAGTCCGCGTCTGCTGATCCTGTATGAGAAAAAAAGAAAAAGTAAATGTCACGGAATAATTAGAATCAGTAGTAAGGCGACCAACAGAGAGTAAATTGAAAGGAGAGCCCGGAACATGTAGAGCCGAGCGCAGGAGGAGAGAAGAGGTGAGAGAAATATCAGCACATCCAGAGACTGGAACCGATGCCCCATTAGCGAAAGTAATGTACTTTGGGTGAGGGGAAGACAAGTACTGAGGTGGCCTAACAGAGGTGATATGATGAGTGGCACAAGAATCAAGGATCCAGCGCGTGTCAGAGGATAGGCAGGCGATACCTTCATTGGAGATAGAGGCAGCAGAGGCAACCGAGGCAGGCGGACGGCTGAGCAAGCCATGAAGATGTTGGAGCTGAAGACGAACCTCGTCGAGATCAGTACGAGAGGAGGCAGAGTCGGTAGTAGCAGCAGAGGCCTGTGGACGAGGAGGTCGGCCATGTTTGCGATAGCAGGTGGCCTCAAGATGGCCATCTTTACCGCAGAACGAGCATTTAAGCCTAGACCGGCCACCGCGACCCCGGCCGCGAGAGTCAGAGCGGCCACCACGGGCAGAAGGGGGAAGAGGCAATAAGGGAGCTGGTGCCTGTTGAACAAGGGCCGGAGAAGGAAGACCGGGAACATCCGGAGGCGGGGAGACTTTAAGAAGCATTGAGCACACATCGGAAAAAGATGGTGTAACGGTAGAGGAGAGGATGTGAGCCCGGACACTGTGAAGATGAGGAGTTACCCGGGCCATCATCATGGCGATACCCACAGCTTCCTTTTGGGTACGTTGAGCAGCGAGATCCAAAGTGGGAGGCTGATGGTGGATCCAAGCCTCAACCAGAGACCGGGCCTGAGCAACAAAGGACGTCAGGTCGGTTGCGCCACTGCTATCAAGGGCTTGGAGAGCAGTGATGATATCATATAGATGGTGGAGACTATCCTTGCCAGAGTAGAGGGTGTGGAGCTCGTCCCACATGCCTTTGGCTGTCTCATGATACATGGTCAGGCGATAAGATTCGCCATCAAGAGAGTTGAGAAGCCAAGTCTGCACACGCCCATCATTGCGTAACCATTCCTCAGTAGGGACACCAATAACGGTCTGAGTCAGGTGATGAAGAAATCCTTTTGACTGAAGGACACGGCGAACCGAGTGTGCCCATTCCACAAAGTTCTTCTTGCCAGTGAGCGAAATTGTAGTGATCCGAAGCTCATCGCGGACTTCCTGGATAGAGGTCGGGCGTTCAGGAGGAGGAACAGCCGTCCCGACTGAGTCTGCAGACGTAGACATGGGGGCGACCTGGATGAGGTCGCGGCGAGCTGGAGGAGGTCGCGGCGAGCTGGAGGAGACCGCGGCGGACTGGAGGCAGCAGCTAGAGGACGCGGAAGACTGCGGACTGGATGAGGTCGCGGCGAGCTGGAGGAGGTCGCGGCGAGCTGGAGGAGACCGCGGCGGACTAGCGAGCTGGCGGGCTGGAGGAGACAGCGGCTGACTGGCGAGCTGGCGGGCTGGATCAGATCGCGGCGGGCTGGATCAGACCGCGGCTGACTTGAGCGAGCTGAGAAGAGAGGACAAGCCGGGGCTGACTGGCGAGCCGGCGGGCTGGAGGAGACCGCGGCGGACTGGCGAGCTGGCGGGCTGGATCAGAAGAAGACCAATGGATTGGCGAGCTGGCGGACTGGCGAGCTGCGGACGCTGCGCTTACGGCGGACGAAGGAGACCAAGAAGAGGAGGCGAATACGGAGTTCGCAGCGGACAGAAGAAGACCGATGGATTGAGGTCGCCGAGGTCGCGCCGGACAAAAAGAGGCCGCAGCGGACAAGGGGAAGCAGTGGACCCCACAGGATGGCTATAAAGAGGGGGCCAGAGGAGGAAGGAAGAGGAGGGAATAGAAGTGGATCCACGGGAGGAGAGGAAGCGGACTGGACAAGGGAGGCCGCAGGAGAGAAGCGACTAGAAGGTGCGGACACACACACGCAGGCCGCAGAGATCGCAGGCCGCAGGGCGGACAGAAGAGGGAGTCCGCAGGAGTCCGGAACCTGGCTCTGATACCATGTAGAAATGGAGAAAGCCAACCTTGTATATATGTCCACTTGGTACAAATACAAAGAATGAGTACAAATATATAGATGAGAGAAAGAGGGAGAAAAGTCCTATACACAATGTGGGACTAAAGAGAGGAGAGAAAAACAATAAATGCTATACAAATGGGCCTAGTTTAAGTGGACTTTTCCAACATCGTTGAATTCCCAGATTCTGAAAAAAAACTCTTATTACTTGTCCCAACGAGCTTTCTTCTTTTTTCGTCAACAATAACACTTCGTTGACAACAACATTTCTCCAATGCCTCATTTTCGTGTTGATCGCGGTAATAATATACCATTATGAAGAAACTTCTTCTCTTTCGATAATAATAATTTCTCCTCTGATGTGTGTGTCTTCCACTTTGTCGACAGCAGGATCTTTGCTCCATTGACCTCAAAATTTCCTTCATCAAAAACAGTGATACCTTGTTCGAACTTCTTTCACAACAACAGTCGTGATTTCTTAGTAATAACACTTTCCTGTCAACCTTTAGCACTTTCTTCTTACATTGGAAGCAGTGCCTCTTCTTCCAATTTACAGCAGATTCTTCTCTTCACATTGCAAGCCGCCATCCCAATTACTGATTTTCATCTTGCATTATGACGGGAGGGCGCAATGTCACACTAAGTGAAGAAGTCAAAAATTTCAACCACAAAGCTGAAATTTTTGAAGTTGACATGCAAGATGTGAACTCACAATTGACGGAAGCACTAATCAAACGAAACCAAGCGACCCCACATCAAAAACTCCTACTCAATTGGCATCTCATCAACCGTCCCCAATCCTATTGAAAAAGGACCTAACATATGAAAAATCTCATAGTACGAATAGCTCAAGCTTCTTTAAAGTATAAGAATCAACTAGAGCGGTGAAATAGTTCTAACTTGGCATGAGAAGAGTGATCTACGAGGTAATTATTAGAAAAGCTCATGTAAAAGGCCCATTTGATGGTCCATTTTTCCTCTCCTTCTTTAGTCCCATATCATGTATAGGATTTATTCTTCTCTCTTCTCTCCTATATATTTGTATTCTCTCCTTGTATTTACATACTGAAATAATACATACAAGCTTTGGGCTCTTCCAACATGGTATCAGAGTCAGGTTGCGTCTAGCCGCGGACTGCCCCTTTTTTGTCTGCCCGGTCTCCTGCGGACTGCCCCTCTGCTTTTGTCCGCCCGGCTACCCTGCGGACTGCATTCCTGTCCGCTCCGGTCTCGTGCGGACTGCCTTCCTGCATCCGCTCCGGTCTCGTGCGGACTGCCCTTCTGATTCCGCTCCTCTTCTCTCCCTCTGTGGTTCCACCCTCCTCAGGCTTCTTATAGTCATCTTCTGTTCTGACTCGTGGGGCCCACCTCTCTCTATCCGCTCCGGACGATCATTCCTGTCCGCTGCGGGCTCTGCTTGTATCCGCTCGAGCCTCTTTGCTCGCGGACTGCTCCCTCTAGCTCGCTCTTTTTCTGTCCGCTCGAGCTTCTGTGCTCGCGGACTCTCTCTCTCTCCGCCTTCTCTTGCGGACTGCTCCTGTCCGCTGCGGGCTCTGCTTGTATCCACTGTGCTCTTCTCTTCCAGCGACCTGCCCACAGTTCGCCGCGACCTCTGCCGCGACCTCTGCCGCGACCTGCCCCAGTTCGCCGCGACCTCTTGCGGACTGCTCCTGTCCGTTGCCGCGACCTGCCCCCAGTTCGCCGCGGCCTCTGTCGTGAACTGCTCCAGCTCTGCTCTCACCAGCTGCGATCTGCTCCACTGAGCTGCGACCTCTTCCAACTCGCCGCGCCCTCCTCTCGCGGACTGCTCCTGTTCGCCGCGGCCTCACTCAACTCGCCGCGACCTCCAAACCGCCGCGACCTCCAGACCGCCGCGACCTCCAGACCGCCGCGACCTCCAGACCGCTACGGGCTCTCCTTTCTCCCACTGCTTGCCGCGCGGGTTGTTCTCTCCGAGCCCTGCTGTCTGCTGCTCTTCAGTCGCCATGTCCTCCAGCGACTCCACTACCGCTCAACCCCCTGCCGACCACGTGGCTCCTCTCGAACTCCGAGATGAGCTTCGGATTACTACTATTTCTCTCTCTGGCAAGGCCAACTTCATTCCCTGGGTCCACTCTGTCCGCCGGGTCTTACAGGCCAAGGGCCTTGCCCGTCACCTTACCCAGGGCCCACCAACTCCTTCTACTGATGATTGGCTCCGCAATGACGGTCGTGTCCAGACCTGGATCCTGAACTCGGTCGAGGGTGAGCCGTACCAGATGATCATGTATCATGAGACTGCTAAAGCCATGTGGGATGAACTTCATTCGTTGTACTCCGGGAAGGACAGCCTTCAACACCTTTTTGACATCCTCACTGATCTTCAAGCCTTGGATGTTGGCAAAGCTCTGGACATGACCTCCTTCGTGGCCCGTGCTAAAACTCTCACGGAAGCCTGGATTCAGCACCAGCCCGCGACTACTGATCTCGCTGCCCAACGCGCCCAGAAGGAGGCTGTTTGTATTGCTATGATTATGGCTCGCGTCCCGCCACACCTGCACAGTATTCGGGCCCAGGTTCTGGATTCACCCACTACCCCTTCCTTCTCTGATGTCTGCTCGATGTTACTTCGTGTACCACCTCCACCGGAGGCTCCTGCACCACCCTCGCCGGCCCTTCTTCAGCAGGCCCTTCCTCCTTTACTCCCACAACCCTCCTTTCCTCGGGGTGGCCGTACGGGCTCCCGTGGGCGGGGCCGTGGTGGCCGCGGACGGCCCAAGTGCACCTACTGCGGCCGGGATGGCCATACTGAAGCCGTTTGTCACAAGAAACATGGCTACCCCCCTCGCCCGCCTACTGCTGCTGTTACTGATAGCTCTCCTCCGACTGGTACGGATCTTGAGGCTCTTCGCCTTCAGCTGCAACAACTCCAGGGGCTCCTCAACCCCCCTTCTGCTTCCCATGCTTCCACCTCCCATGCAGGTATTGTCTCCACCTCCGCTGCAGGTACTGCCTGTCTCTCTTCCAGCTCTCGCTGGATCCTGGACTCGGGAGCCACCCACCACATCACTTCCATGCGGCCGCCCCAGTTCTCTGCTGCTGCTCACCCCCCGTCTATTACTGTGGCCAATGGTGCGCTTGTCCCGGTCTCCGGCTGCGCGGATCTCCTCCTTCCTCCCTCTCTCTCTCTTCGCTCCGTTCTTTATGTGCCAGCCTCGCCTTTTAATTTACTCTCTGTTGGTCGTCTTACTACTGATATGAATTGTTTTATCACCTTCACCTCTTCTGGTTTTTTGATACAGGATCGGCAGACGCGGATTACCATTGGTAGGGGTCGGCTGCAGAACGGGCTTTACCTCCTCGATGTCTCTCTCACATCCCTTTCCTCCGTTTCCTCGTCTGATTGGCATTGTCGGCTTGGGCATGCCCCTCTACCTATCCTGCAGAAGGCGCTTCCCGACCTTTCTCTTCCTGGTTTTAAATGTGATTCTTGTATTATTGGCAAACAGCCTCGCTCTTCTTATCCAGCTCATTGTACTAGGAGCTCTGCTCCATTTGATTTAATACATTCTGATATTTGGGGACCCTATAAAGTTTCTAGCATTTCTGGTTATCGTTATTTTCTAACATTTCTTGATGATTACTCTCGTACTACTTAGTTGTATCTGCTGCATGATCGCTCTGAGCTTCCTCGTGTCTTTCAGGCGTTTGTGTTAGAGACTCGTACGCAATTCTCTACCACCATTAAAACTTTCCGCTCTGATAATGCACGGGAATATACTAGCCACGAGTTTGCCACTCTCTGCGCAAACTTCGGTATTGTTCACCAGACCTCTTGTCCCTACACCCCTCAACAAAACGGGGTCGCCGAACGCAAGAACCGCCACTTGCTCGATGTGGCTCGCTCTCTCATGCTTCACATGCACGTTCCCAAAGTCTTCTGGAACTTTGCGGTGTCCACAGCATGTTTCCTTATCAACCGTCTCCCCTCTCCCGTCCTCCAGAACGCTACCCCCTTCAGCCTTCTTTTTCCCTCCACACCCGCCTTCCCCCTCACCCCCCGGGTTTTTGGATGTACATGCTTTGTCCATAACCTGGGCCCCACTCTTGACAAACTGGATCCCCGTGCGGCCAAACACATTTTTGTCGGCTACTCTCGTACCCAAAAGGGCTATGTTTGCTACTCTCCGGTCACCCGGAAGGTTTCTGTTCCGGCTGATGTTACTTTCCGGGAGGATCAACCCTTCTTCCCTCCTCCTTTGCCACCACTTCTACCACCACCTCCTACAACACCCTCCCTTCCCCGGCCAGTGATCCACGTCCACTCACCTCCCAACATCCCTCCGCCTCCTCCCACCGTTGACCCTCCTCGACCCCCAGTTATTCGGGTCTATGCTCGTCGCCCTCTTCCTCCCGTTGCTCCTCTGCAGTCGGCTTCGACCTCGGCTTCTCCGTGTTCTGCTGCTCCGGTGTCGGCCTCTACCGCTCATCCAATGGCGGATTATGTTTCTCTCCATCGCCTCTCTCCACCTCTTCAGGCCTTGGCTACTTCGCTCTCCTCGGTCTCTATTCCTACTTTTGTCCAGGACGCTCTTCAACATCCTGGGTGGCGTGCGGCCATGGAAGAAGAGATGGCTGCTCTTTGGGCCAACCAGACTTGGACTCTGGTGCCCCTTCCTCCCGGCCAGAAACCCGTTGGGTGCAAATGGGTTTTCGTCATTAAACATGCTCCTGATGGGACCATTGATCGCCTCAAAGCTCGGTTGGTTGCTCGTGGCTTCACCCAGCAACCGGGGCTGGACTATGACGAGACCTTCTCTCCGGTCGCTAAGCTCAACACGGTCCGCATTCTCCTCTCTGTGGCTGTCCATCGCCAGTGGCCCTTGTTTCAACTCGACGTCAAGAACGCTTTCCTGAACGGCGACCTTCAGGAAACGGTTTACATGCAACAACCTCCCGGGTTTGAGACCACGGGGGAGTCACGGGTTTGTCATCTTCTCAAATCTCTATATGGTCTCAAACAATCCCCTCGGGCATGGTTCGACAAGTTCAGCAAAGCTCTCCGGGACATTAGCTTCACTCGCAGCTCGGCTGACTTCTCATTGTTTACTCGTCACCAAGCCACTGGTACGGTTCTCCTGTTGGTGTATGTCGACGACATCATTATTACTGGCAGTGACTTGGACGGCATACAGGCCGTTAAGCTACATCTGAGCTCCGTCTTCCAAACTAAAGATCTGGGTCCTCTTCGGTACTTCCTCGGTCTGGAAGTGGCCAGACGGTCAGATGGGTTGGTTCTCTCTCAGCGCAAATATTGCCTGGATCTTCTTCATGATGCAGGCTACTCTGGTTGCAAACCTATTAACACTCCCATGGATGCAAATCACAAAATATGTGCTCAGGGCTCAGATTCTGATTCGCTTCTACCAAATCCAGAATATTACCGTCGTCTAGTTGGGAAGCTTATCTACCTAACAGTTACAAGACCTGATATATCTTTCGCTGTGGGACTTGTGAGTCGCTATATGCACTCTCCTCGAAGCTCTCATCTCCAGGCTGTGGAACGCATTCTCAGATATCTTAAGACAGCTCCTGGCCAAGGACTTGTATACAAAACCTCATCTTTCATTCCTACACTAGTGGCATACTCTGATGCCGACTACGCTGGCTCCCTCGACGATCGACGATCTACTAGCGGGTTTTGCACTTATTTTGGAGGACATCTGATTACTTGGCGAAGCAAGAAACAAGCGGTGGTTGCTCGATCCTCAGCAGAAGCAGAATATCGGGCAATGGCTGTTGTGGTCTCTGAACTCACATGGATTGAGAGTCTCCTTACCGACCTTGGAGTTAAACTACCTTCACCAGCTCTCCTCCTTTGTGACAGTCAAGCTGCCATACATATTGCCAAAAACCCGGTCTTCCATGAAAGAACGAAGCATATTGAGGTAGATTGTCATTTCATCCGAGAGAAAGTCCACATGAAGAAGATCGAGCTCAAGCATGTTCCGGGTACTGAACAGGTTGCTGACATCCTCACCAAAGCTCTACCTAGTACCCTCTTCTATCAGTGCCTATCCAAGCTTGGCGCATACGACTTGTACGCTCCAGCTTGCGGGGGAGTATTAGAAAAGCCCATGTAAAAGGCCCATTTGATGGCCCATTTTTCCTCTCCTTCTTTAGTCCCACATCATGTATAGGATTTATTCTTCTCTCTTCTCTCCTATATATTTGTATTCTCTCCTTGTATTTACATACTGAAATAATACATACAAGCTTTGGGCTCTTCCAACAGTAATAAAGATGGGTTTACGAAGGAGAAATAGCTCAAGCCAACCACGCATTTGTTGGTTATTGATCATTACATTGATGGATTAACTGTTTGCTAAATAATCTATTTGTTTTCATTGTCATTCAAATGAGATGGTATGAAGTTGGTACAGAAAATAGATTTTCCCATTGAGTAGAATATTTTGCGAGACTTACTTCACCGCGGTTTTGAGTTTCGCAAGAACGTTTCTTCATGATAAAATAAGATTATGGTAGCAAGTGGTATACTTGTAATTATGACGTAAGCTAGCTATTCTATTTCCCTAATATATAGAGAACCGATGCCCCGTGTATTGAGTCGCGCCTCTTGTTTCCTTCGGTGATAATCGACGCACCTGCCTTAGATCATGATTTGATCTAAGGCTGTTCCTTGGATGATCAGAGCACATCGCAACCACCCCTTCTATCATTTTGAGCGCACTCCATAATCGCCTTTTCTGTCGGCTTGAATAGATGCAAGAACCCCTTCCTCTTCCATCGTTAGGAGCACGTGTAGGGAGCTTTTTACCGTCCTTCGTCTTCGGCTACAACACATCATTGACGTCCTTTCAGCAAGCCCATTATTCGATCAACACCTTCCAGTCGACCTTCAACCACAATCACTTCGTTTCCTCAACTAGTGTGTATTCGAAGACTTCCTCCCTCTCTTTATTTCTTTTGTTGAGACCCTGACTGCCATTAATCTTGCCGTAAATCCATTCTATTGTTTTTTCTTGACCGACTTCAGCGATCCTCAAGGGTTTTGGTTTCATTTGGTACAGATCTAAAGTGGAAGATTGCTACGACAAGCAATAGTATCCATATTATTCTCCTCTCTTGCAGGTGTCAGTTTGGTGTTATCAACGCTCTTGTTTTCCAGTGCTTTACCTGACATCCTTTTTAGCTTGATGATCAACATAAATCGGGGGCGTTTTTATTAGGGTATGCATCCACCTCCGCATTACTTGTGAATTAAGAAAGATGTTCCCTTTTCGTTTAAGATTCTACGATGAAATGTTAGGAATAAAGGAACACGAAGAGGGATGATACATATACTGTTAAGGTTTCATATTTTAATTCACGTTATAATTTCTGATTTATTTCAGGAACATAGATCAGAATAGGGGGTGTGGCCTGGATTTCAGAATAACCATGAAAGTCATGCCTCTAGACCATGTTAATGGACGTTAAAATGTTAAGGTAACAAATTTGATTCTTTTTGGTTAGACATATTCAACGTTATCAGAATTAAGATCTGGATAGTAGGATCGTACAATTCTACAATCCTAATTTTAAATTTTGATAGGTATCTCACGTGTGATCGAAATTAGGGCTTCTCCATGCGAAATCACGATCCGGGTCGTAGGATCATTAGGGTTGCGATCCCAACCCGATACTTATGAACTGAATCTAATATAAAAAATAAGCGTCTTATTTTATTTCCGCTTTCCGAGTCTCGACTCCCGACCCACGCCTCTGTGAAACCCTATTTACTTGCCTTTTGCATCTCTGCAAGCTCCGAAAGCCGACATTTTTCCTTCCATGTCGACGTCGTTTTCATCCCATCCCTTCCAAAGTTCCAGGGCGGTGAGGCGACAACCAAGCATGCAGTTGAAAAATTATTGGATTTTCTAAAAAGAAGGTTCAACATCTTGATAGCTTACAAATCTGGCATATCTGAACAATGGTTCCTACACTAATTTGGCATATATAATTTTTTGTTGTTGTTTCTTAGTATCTTACCAATTAACCCTATTTGGTTCAACATCTTAGTTGCACTGAAGATGCATTTTCTCATCCATTGTGTTTTATGAATATATAATTTTGTAGTGCCATTGAGTTTATTCTGATTTGCATTAATTTGGTTCAGTTCATTTGCTTCCTTTTGATATAATTACTCAACTGTTGGTTAGTTTTATAGTTTTTGTATTGATTGTTTGTAATTGAATGATACAAAATTCAATTTCATACTTTAAGTACTAATTTATGAATGTTGCGGGATCTTACGATGCTCAATCTGATCCTACAATCAGATATGATCCCTGTTAGGATCTCGATCCTGACACCCTTGGACATATCACGTAATCAATGTACGAAATTTCTCTTATACATTATATAATTATAAAAGAACATGATTAGAATGTGAAGCTTAGTATATCACTCCTTATATATAGATTGTAGAGAAAACCTCAAACTTGTATATACTTTCTCAATAATGAAATACAAGGTATGAATACACATTTTTAGGAGGGAGAAAGAGAGAAGAGAGTCCTATACATGATGTGGGACTAAATAGGAGAAAAGAAGAAAAACAAATAAATGGGCCACAAATGGGCCACTTTACATGAGCATTTCCAACACTCCCGCAAGCTGGAGCGTACAAGTCGTATGCACCCAGCTTGAGCAGACACTGGTAAAACAGGGTACTAGGTAGAGCCTTTGTGAGGATATCTGCAACTTGTTCAGTACCCGGAACATGCTTCAATTTTATCCTCTTCATTTAGACTTTCTCCCGGATAAAATGACAGTCCACTTCAATATGTTTCATTATTTCATGAAAGACTGGATTCTTTGCAATGTGTATAGCCGTTTGGCTGTCGCATAGAAGGATGGCAGGTGAGCAAAGTTTTACCCCTAGATCAGCAAGGAGACTTTCAAGCCAGGTAAGTTCAGAGACAACAGATGTCATCGATCGATATTCTGCTTTAGCTAAGGATCGAGCAACCACGGCTTGTTTCTTACTTCGCTAGGTCACAAGATGACCTCCAAAATAGGTACAAAAGTCACTGGTTGACCGTTGATCATCCAAGGAACCGGCATAATCTGCATCAGAATACGCAACTAATGTTGGAGTGGAGGATGAGGTTTTGTATATCAATCCTTGACCCGGAGCTGTTTTAAGGTATCTAAGGATGCGCTCAACAGCTTGAAGGTGAGATGTTCGTGGGGCATGCATAAACCTGCTGACCACCCCAACAGCGAAGGATATATCCCGTCTTGTGATCGTTAGGCGGATCAATTTTTCAACCAGTCGTCGATAGTATTCCGGATTTTGAAGAGGAAGATCTGTATCACAAGAATGTGCACACAGCTTATGATTTCCATCCATTGGAGTAGTAGGCTTACATCCAGAGTAGCCAGCATCTTGAAGGAGATCCATGCAGTACTTCCTTTTGGATATGACAAGTCCGTTCGCTCGTCTCGAGATCTCAAGACCGAGTAAGTATCGAAGATGCCCCGGATCTTTTGTTTGAAAGACAGAGCTGAGGTGTTGTTTGATTGCTTGGATGCCCTTCGAATCATCTCCAGTGATTAAGATGTCATCAACATAAACCAATAAAAGAACAGTTCTCGTTGTCTGATGACGTGTGAACAGAGAGAAGTCAGCTGAACTTTGAGTAAAGCCGACTTGCTGAACAGCCTTACTAAACTTGTCAAACCATGTCCGAGGGGATTGTTTGAGACCATAGATGGACTTCTTAAGGTGACAAACTTGGGACTCCCCCGTGGTCTCAAACCCGGGAGGTTGCTGCATGTAAACCGTTTCCTGGAGGTCACTGTTGAGAAAGGCGATGTCCCCTTCTCAGCTCCTGGACGAGATCGATGAGAGCCTCCAGATCACCCAGAGGAACTTGGGGCGGATTCGCGAGCTCCTCAACTCGCGGCGACCTGCGGGGAAGGAGACGCGGGGTCGAGGTAGATAGAAACGGCTCCATTGCCGAGCCTACCGGCACTCGCCTCCTGCCCCCTCAGCCTGCGCATGTTGAACTTATTCATTTTTCCTTCTGCATTTGATTTCTATGAACAGTACTCGTCCATTGACCTGTAATAACTTTGAATATTTTTGTTAGATTTCAATGTTTGGTATCTGAATAATATATCCCCCTTTAGGTTCAGCTCGGCATGTGATGGGACGGGTCTCAGAAGTCGGCAAGCTGGGGTTGGCGAGCTGAGTCAGGCTAGCTGGACTGGTCGGTCGGCTCGGCCTTAGACTTCTTTTCCTATAAATAGGCCCCCTCACCAACCCCGGTTCACCGCCTTTATTGCTTTTATACCCCCTATTCTCGTCTTCTCTTCTCTCGTACTCGCGTTTTAACATTCCCGCGAGCATGGATAAGACAACCCCCGACTCCGACAGCCGCTCCAAATGCGCCCAGCACTTCGCCGACTACTGCTTCTTTGAAGGGAATACCACCGAGGGGGAGCTCGCTGAGTTCATAATCGACTACGTGCCCCCGGCTTTGAGGGGCGCCGACCCAGGGAGCAGGAAGTCATCAACAGCTTCTACCCCGACGAGCTCGTCTTCCCCATCTCGCATTTCGAGGTGGGGTTGTGCCTACCTCTCTGGTTGGAGGTACGCCAGATCCTGAAGTATTATGGTGCGGTGCCCGCGCAGCTCAACTCGAACGCCTCGTCATGATGGTGGCGTTCGCGTGCTTCCTCCGCAGGGAGCGAATAGAGTTCAACCTGACTGTCTTCAGGAAACTCTTTACCTACAAGGCGACTCCAGATGGCGTCTCCTACTTTGGGGGTTCCTTCATAAAATTCGCGAGATAGCGAACAAGCATCACAACTGGATGACCAAGATCGTCTTCATCAGGGGCGATCTCGGCAACGTCCCCTACTCGCCCCAGCAGAAGAGCGAGGAGGTGTACCGGCCCCCCACCGTATCCGGCAACGACGTCGAGCTCCATAAATTCTTTCTCGACAAAGACTTCGAGGTTGCATTCCTTCGAAGGAACCTCGACTCGCTCCTCCCCGTCCTTCCCGACGAAGGTATTCCTCTCATTTTTTCCTCTTACCCAGCTCGCTGATCCAATAGAATTTTTCTGACAAGTTTTTTAATGCAGGGGAGCGACTGATTCCCGAGAACCCGCCCTTCGCGGACTCGGGGCTATCCCCTGACCCCCTCGCACGCGAGAAGGCAGCGGTGGAGGCCTGCCGAGATGAGTCGGCCTCATCCAAGCCCTCATCTAGCAAGAAGCGATCTGATCCTGCGGGGTCCAGCTAGCCTCGCCGCCAACAGTCACAAAAGAAAATGAAGAGGGTCGTGGTGGTCCCCCGGGCGAGGCAGCAACAACAATAACAACTAAAGTACATGAGCTCGCCCGAGACCACCCTGGATGGATCGCCGGAGAGCTCGCTGAAGGAGACCTCGGGCAAAGGGCAGGGTGGTGGCGAGTCCTCTGCTCCACCTGCTGCTAAGAAGGCGCCCCGCAAGCCGATCGCGGCGAAGAGCCACCCCCTCTTCAGCTTCGGGGGAAGGTGGAAAGACTCGGCCAGCGAGCCTATGGTTCAATGGGACGAGCTAGCTCACCGAGTCTCCATCTCCACCCTCTACCCTTCCTGGACCGACAGCCAACTCCCCACCGGCCATGCCTACGCGCTCGGCTTCGGCCTCTATGGGCGCGAGGATGCTAAGGTCTACAAGGGTGTGGCGCTACGCCAGCTCGGCCATGAGGGCATGCAAGCCCATATGGGGGCCCTGGAGCTGCACCATATGATGGTCCGTCGCGGCTTTGGCCTCAGCCACCTCTTGGAAAATGCCGAGCAAAAGCGCGACGTCGCCCAAGACAAGGCTGCCAGGCTGCCGACCTGGCGAGGCAACTTGGCATCGTCGAGGACCTACTCGCCAAAGCTGTCGACGGGCGGGTACGCACCGGTTGTTTCCCTCTCCTTTCACTTAAGATTTTTCTACCTGTTCTGTTATAAGTTTGTTTACCCTTTTGCTTTGCAGGATGCCAAGGCCGCTGGTGAGTTGCGGGCCCGCACCGTCGGGCTGGAAGAAGAAAACGCCCAGCTGCGTGCTCGCGCCGCCGAGCTGGAGGCTTGCGTTGCCGGTCTGGAAGAGGAAAACGGGGCGTTGAATGAGAAGAACAAAGGACTTCATGGCGAGATCCTCCACCAAGCGGAAATCCTCTTCCCCCGAGCAACAGCGAGCCCCCCTTCCCGTACAAGAGGTCGAGGATCTTTGGCGAGGCCGAGGTCGCTGAACGGCTGCGGGTCAACTCTATCGAATCCGCCGAATGCACCATGCAAATTATGAAGGATACGTGGGTGCTGATGGAGGGTTACGAGGAGATCACGGCCCGAGACATCATGCCGAGCATATTCCCGTCCACGCCGCCCAGCGAGAAGGAGGATCTGCTCGGGGTCTGCCCGGGGTATGGATAGACGCTCTCGAGTGACATCCAGCTCTATCAGCTAGGTGAGAGCCTGACAGCAGGATCTGCTCGGGGTCTGGGTAGACGCTCTCGAGTGACATCCAGCCCTGCCAGCTAGATGAGAGTCTGGCAGCGGGATCTGCTCGGGGTCTGGGTAGACTATCTCGAGTGACATCCAGCCCTGCCAGCTAGGTGAGAGGCTGGCAGCGGGATCTGCTCGGGGTCTGGGTAGACACTCTCGAGTGACAACCTAGCTGGCAGGGCTGGATGTCACTCGAGAGCGTCTACCCAGACCCCGAGCAGATCCCACTGTCAGGCTCTCACCTAGCTGGCAGGGCTGGATGTCACTCGAGAGCGTCTACCCAGACCCCGAGCAGATCCCGCTGTCAGGCTCTCACCTAGCTGATAGGGCTGGATGTCACTCGAGAGCGTCTACCCAGATCCCGAGCAGATCCTCCTTCTCGCTGGGCGGCGTGGACGGGAACAGACTCGGCATGCGGTCCTGGGCAGTGATCTCCTCGCAGCCCTCCACCAGCACCCACGTATCCTTCATGATTTGCAGGGTGCATTCGGCGAATTCGATAGAGTTGACCCGCAACCGTTCAGCGACCTCGGTCTCGCTAAAGATCATCGGCCTCTTGTACGGGAAGGGGGGCTCGCTGTTGCCCGGGGGGAAGAGGATTTCCGCTTGGTGCAGGATCTCGCCATGAAGTACATTGTTCTTCTCCTTCAACGCCCCGTTCTCCTCTTCCAGCCCGGCAACGCGAGCCTCCAGCTCGGCGGCGCGAGCACGCAGCTGGGCGTTTTCTTCTTCCAGCCTGACGGTGCGGGCCCGCAACTCACCAGCATCCTTGGCATCCTGCAAAGCAAAAAGGTAAACAAACTTATTACATAACAGGCAGGAAAATCCTAAGTGAAAGGAGAGGGAAACAACCGGTGCGTACCAGCCCGTCGACAGCTTTGGCGAGTAGGTCATCGGCGATGCCAAGTTGCCCCGCCAGGTCGGCAGCCTTGTATTGGGCGACGTCGCGCTTCTGCTCGGCCTTTTCCAAGAGGTGGCTGAGGCCGAAGCCGCGGCGGACCATCATATGGTGCAGCTCCAAGGCCCGCATATGGGCTTGCATGCCCTCATGGCCGAGCTGGCATAGGGCCACGCCCTTTTAGGCCTCGGCATCCTCGCGCCCATAGAGGCCGAAGCCGAGCGCGTAGGCATGGCCGGTGGGAGTTGGCGGTCGGTCCAGGAAGGGTGGAGGGTGGAGATGGAGACTCGGTGAGCCAGCTCGTCCCATTGAACCATAGGCTCGTCGGCCGAGTCTTTCCACCTTCCCCTGAAACTGAAGAGGGGGTGGCTCTTCGGCGCGCTCGGCTCGCGGGCCGCCTTCTTAGCAGCAGGTGGAGCAGAGGACTCGCCACCCCCCTACCTTTGCCCGAGGTATCCTTCAGCGAGCACTCCGGCGATCCATCCGTGGTGGTCTCGGGCAAGCTCATGTACTTTAGTTGTTGTTGTTGTTGCTGCCTCGCCCGGGGGACCACCGCGGCCCTCTTCATCTTCTTTTGCGACGGCTGGCGGCGAGGCGAGCTGGACCCCGCAGGATCAGATCGCTTCTTGCTGGATGAGGGCTTGGATGAGGCCGGCTCATCTCGGCACCGTCGCTGCCTTCTCGCGTGCGAGGGGGTCTGGGGATAGCCCCGAGTCGCGAAGGGCGGGCTCTCGGGAATCAGTCGCTCCCCTGCATGAAAAAACTTGTCAGAAAAATTCTATTGGATC
Source organism: Platanthera guangdongensis (assembly GCA_039583875.1). Taxonomy (NCBI): domain Eukaryota; kingdom Viridiplantae; phylum Streptophyta; class Magnoliopsida; order Asparagales; family Orchidaceae; genus Platanthera; species Platanthera guangdongensis. The sequence goes on along the minus strand of CM077155.1, from coordinate 152,650,220 downwards.
ACTGAAGGACGGGGAATACCTTCGCCGGGAAGGAAGGGGAGGAGCGAGTCGAGGTCCCTTCGAAGGAAGGCGACCTCGAAGTCTTTGCGGAGGAAGAATTTTTGGAGCTCGGCATCGTTGCCGGACACGGTAGGGGGTCGGTACACCTCCTCGCCCTTCTGCTGGGGCGAGTAGGGGACGTTGTCGCGATCGCCCTTGATGAAGACGATCTTGGTCATCCAGTTGTGATGTTTGTTCGCGATCTCGCGAACTTTGATGAAGGAACCCCCGAAGTAGGCGACGCCATCTGGAGTCGCCTTGTAGGTAAAGAGTTTCTTGAAGACAGTCAGGTTGAACTCTATTCGCTCCCTGCGAAGAAAGCACGCGAACGCCGCCATCATGGCGATGGCGTTCGAGTTGAGCTGCGCGGGCACCGCGCCATAATATTTCAGGATCAGGCGTACCTCCGGCTAGAGAGGTAGGCGCAACCCCACCTCGAAATGCGAGATGGGGAAGGCGAGCTCGTCGGGGTAGAAGGTGCTGATGTCTTCCTGCTCCCTGGGTCGGCGCGCTTCAAAGTCGGGGGGCACGTAGTCGGTTATGAACTCAGTGAGCTCTACCTCGGTGGTATTTCCTTCAAAGAAGCAGTAGTCGGTGAAGTGTTGGGCGCATTTGGAGCGGTCGTCGGAGTCGAGGTTTGTCTTACCCATGCTTGCAGGAATGTTAAAACGCGAGTACGGGAGGAGAGAAGACGAGAAGAGGGGGTATGAAAGCAATAAAGGAGATGAACCGGGGTTGGTGAGGAGGCATATTTATAGGAAAAGAAGTCTAAGGCTGAGCCGACCGGCCAGTCCAGCTCGCCTGACTCAGCTCGCCAACCCCAGCTCGCCGACTTCGGAGACCTGTCCCATCACATGCGAGCTGAACCTAAAGGGGGATATATTATTCAGATATCAAGCATTGAAATCTAAAAAAAATATTCAAAGTTATTACAGGTCAAGGGGCGAGTACTGTTCATAGAAATCAAATGCAGAAGGAAAAAGGAACAAGTTCAATATGCGCGGTCTGAGGCGGTAGGAGGCAAGTGTCGATAGGCTAGGCAATGGAGCTGTTTCTATCTACCCCGGCCTCGCGTCTCCTTCCCCGCAGGTCGCCGCGAGTTGAGGAGCTCGTGAATCCGCACCAAGTTCCTCTGGGCGATCTGGAGGCTCTCATCAATCTCGTCCAGGAGCTGAGAAGGGGGCATCGCCTCGCCTGCCTGGTTGCCCCTCACCTCGTCCGCGGGCCGCACATAGTCGCACTGCAGCGTCTCGTTGTCCTCTTGTACCTTACGCATCCCGCGCACCAGCTTCTTGAAGAGCCTGATCCCCCTCTCGTCAGCTCGTCGTTCTCCACCTCGGAAACCAGGAAGGAGTCTAGCGAGCTTGGAGAAGGGAGGGGCGAGTAGTGGATTGGTCCCGAAGATTCGTCAGCCTCAGACTGGCTAAGAAGAGCTGCAGAGACAGTTAAACATCAGTATGAAAGGCGGGTACCCCCAGGAAAATTACGGGATAAGAACCGCTGAAGGTCAGCTTACCTGACGAGCTCGGCGCCCCAAGAGAGTATGGGGTGGGGGCAGGCTCAGATTCTTGCCACGGCCCGGGCGATGTGTCCTTGGAGGGAGGAGGTTGAAGCCTAACACGGGGATGGCTTCAACGCCTCCCCCCGCAGTCCTGGAAGGTTGTCACTGTGGGGAAGGGACGCGAACTGGCGATTCCGGCCTCTGCCAGTCCAGCCCCAGGGTCTCGAAAGGGAGTGACAGGTCTCGCGAGCGATTCTACGGGGTTTTAAGCCGCGAGTCGCCGAGGGAGGTCTTGACTCGCGGCGGGGAGGCCTCGTCGTCATCCCGTTGGTTGTCCGGGTCGGCGCAAAGGTCGACGGTGTTCTTCTCCTTCTCAGGGGAGAGCAGAGTAGAGGAGTCGGCCCTGTGCTCCAGGGTGGATCTCAAGTCGTGAAAGATAGGCTCGGTCGCTTGGGGGAATGGTTTCGCCCTCTTGGCGGGATTACGTTCTGCCGAGCCACCCTGCGGGAAGCTATGAGGAACCGCAGTCAAGTTGGCAACGCGAGCAGAGGAAACCTCGCGAGCTCGCGCAAGCCTCTCTTGGATCTCTTTGGGAATGAGAATCTCGGCAGGTTTTGAGCAAAAGGAATGGCAAGAGTCACCCAGGTACACAGGCGTATATATATAGCTGCAGGTGGACCCCACCCAAAGATTCCCTCAGGGTCCTGTCGCACTCGCCGAATCCTATGGGGTTGGATGATTTTTTCCGAGCTTGTTCCAACCTCGCAAAGAGCGGGGATTATGTACAACCCCGTATCCGGCGAGTGGGCTCACCAGGAGCCAGGCCGGCCGAACCAAGCAGTCCAAGTCCCGGGCGAGTACCCGAGGGGGGCCAGAGCTCGGCAGCCCCCAACTCGCACGGGTGAGGTGGAATCTTCAGGGGGGCGAGTAGAGCGGGAGGACTCGCACTCGCCCCAGCCGAGCTCGGCAAGCGGTAGGCGAGTAAGGCCATTCGGGCCCGTACTCGCCGAGGTCCAGGGGGAGGCGGCGAGTGCCAGCTACATCGAGCACTCGCTGCCTCAGGCAAGTAGTGGTCTCAGGGACTACTCGCCCAGTCATCTGTGATGTCTTTTACCATTTTGTCATCGTTGCCCTGCCCATAGCCTTTCAGAATGGCGGAGTTATGTTGTTGGCAGACCAACATGGGTTGCACATAGCTGTTTGGAACAGCGGAGGCTGGCTATTTGCAGATCGTTTCCAGAAAACTATAAATAGGACTCAAGTGATAGCTCAGAAGGCATGCTTACTTGCCCCTAGTCTTCTAGCGCTTTTTGAGGTTGCCTTAGCTCGGCACTTTGCTAAGGATGGGAAGCGCTCTAAGATCTTTCGGGTGTGTGGTGGGACCTCCACGCCGAGCCCTTGGGTCAATTCCCTTTCCTTTTTCCTTTGTTATTTGACTTGCGGGAGAGAAGTAGGTGTGCGATCACCCCTTCCCCAAGGTTGAACTTCACTAGACACTGAATTTTCGATTTCAACAGCAACCATTGCATCATTTTCTGTAATTGTTCGTCATAGGACATGCAACCTCAATATTTGGTGGTAAACCGGGTAATAACACAGAAATAAAAAACAAATTGAATAATTTATTCAATTTTTCTTGAACTTCCAGCATGTGCGTTTTTTTGCAAATGATTCCAAGACTCTAGTAATTGATATCATGGATTATTCTTGCAGGTTTAACCTTGACTACTTGAGAATATATATCCAGTTCATTATTAGAGTACATTTCAATATCTACTTTGAGCTGAGGATCTGAGGTATACTTTTTGTTTTTCTCTATTCATCTTATTTCTGTTTATATGAATGTTTGAATGGGTGTTTTGAGGTATTAGTCAAAAAGTGACTAAGCAAAACATAATAGAATCTGTGATGAATGTTTGTAGGGGTGCTCTGTAGTATTGATCGGTAGAGGATCAAGCAGAGCAAATAGTACTTTGCTATGAATTTTTTTTCAATTGTTGTTTTTCAATTGAATCTCGTTTTGCAAAAAAGGATCAAGATATTGTAAATGCAATGTCTTTTGCTAGTTTGACAAAAAAACAGCTTCAAACTTTGAGAGATGATGGATGGGACACTCTATTTAAAAAAATTTTGCTTTTCTGTGGCAAACATGGTATTCATATTCCCAATATGGATGATCGGTATATTCCCCGTGGAAGATCAAGAAGGTTTGTTGAAAACTACACAAATTTGCATCATTATCGGGTTGAAGTTTTCTTAAAGGTTGTCGATTAACATCTACAAGAGTTAAACAATCGGTTTGATGAGGTGAGTATAGAGATGCTTCAATATGTGGCTTATTTGAATCCCGCTAACTCATTTGGTTGTTTTGAAAAAGACAAAGTGATGCGCCTTGCAGAATTTTATCCTAATGATTTTTCACGTTTTGAGTTATTTAATTTGGAATTTCAACTCGAGAACTACATTGTTGATATGAGAAGTGATGAGAGATTTGCTAATTTGAAGGACCTTAGCCATCTATCCTTGAAGCTTGTTGAAATCGGTAAACATGTTGTTTATCAACAAATCTACAAGCTTTTAAAGTTTATATTGATTCTTCATGTGGTTACTGCAAGTGTGGAAAGAGTATTCTCAGACATGAATTATGTGAAGAACAAGTTGCGCAATAGTCTGGGCGATCAAATGTTGAATGATTGTCTGGTTACTTTTATGAGCGAGAAGCATTTTTGAAAGTCACTGATGATGATGTTATCGACCGTTTTCAAAAAATGAGTGTTCGTCGTGGACAAATATAAAATTTTAATCATGTATTTTGTATTTTTCAGTGTTATGTAATTTTGTATAACTTTTTATTATCATGGATTTAATATTGACTTGTTATTTTATTTTTAAATTTGTGTGCCCCCATTTCCAAATTCCTGGATCCTTCACTGGCGACGAAGACGGTCTCTCTCCGGGTCCTCTCAACGCTAGCCGAATATGTCATCGCCTGATTTAAAAGTCTAAGTTTCGCAAACTTAACGTGACGCTCACCGAATAACTCAAAATGATCAAGATAATACTCAATATCCACGAGCCAATAACTAAAAGACTCGAGATTGGATGAGCCGTCAAAGGAAGGGGAAACTGTACGAAACTGACTCTCAAGATCTCTCTCAAAGTGACAATCCTCATAATAGTCATCTCTAACGTAATCGGGTCGAGTCGAAGGATCAACACGATCCTCTCGCGTGCAAGGATATGAACGACGACAATAATCATACTGATCATCTCTGGCATAATGAGGTTGTCTCGGTGGGTTGACAAGATCTCGGAAAGTGGTGTGCCGCAGATGATAACAATCATTGTGATAACGTGAGGATTTCTCTGAATTCGTTCTATGAGATTGGGTATAAGCGGACTCAGAATCTCCAAAGAGAGGAGAGGAATGACGACGATAATTAGTCATGGATGAACCTAAAGACTCTATATGACCTACCACTACAAAGCATGCAAATGGTCTAACCTTGACCTCTGATACCAAAAATGATGTAGGGGTAGGCTACGAATGCACAAAACCTACAACACTAGGTGTGAGTGCAAGGGTGGCACGCTAATCCAAACCAACATGCGATGCAATGTTTGATGTTTCGACAAATAAATGTAAACGATGAAAAATTCAGCATCACACAGATATTAAAATAGAAAAACAAATATTTATTTTGGAAATATTATAATGGCTTTCCTCGCTCGGAAGGTCAAAGCGAAGAGCGCGGCGAATGTCTTCTCCTGCAAATTATTAGTGTACTAAAACAAATTCTACGAGCAAAAATCACAGCACATACGTTTATTCACCAAATGAAAATGTCAAATCAAATAACACAATACTACAAAAACTCACAAAGTAGAGGGTTGAACCGAGGCACTGAAGAATTTGAGGTCTGGATGTGTAGATCGGTGATCGGAGGTGGAACCGGCCGCGGGTAAACAAAGGCGGTGGATGTCCTCGGCGGTAAACGGTGTGATCGGACGAGAAATGGGTAGATCTGGCCACGTATGAGTAGATCCGGGTCGGGAAAGAGTGGATCCGCTATTTAGGGTCGGATCCGAGTGGAGGGGTTGTGAACGAAAGATGGAAATAACAGATCGGGGCTGAAATTCCTAGATCTGAATGGATCCAAGAAATTAGGGCTAAAGGGGGGTGGATCGACGGGAGGGAAGAAGTGGAGGTCGGCGTGAACAGTAGTTCGGTGGGCGGTATTTCGGTGAACGGTAATCGAGTGAACAGTAACCAAATGAACAGTAAGCTGGTGGACAGTGATTACGTTGAACAGTGATTTCGGTAAACAGTTCCCGTGAACATTGTTCGGCGGTAGGGGTTGGGATTCGGGGGCGGTAGGGGCTGTGGATGACGGTTTCGGAGGGGGAAGAAGAAGGCTATGGATGGGTAGTACCTTGGGGGGAAGCTTGAGCGCCTCGGAGTCGTCACATGGGGTTCCACGGCGCCGGCACTGGGGAGTGATCGTTGGAGTCCGGGAATTGAAGTCTTCAAATTCTACAATGATCTCAATTCAGCGTCCTACCACTCTTATTTATAATAAAAGAAGCACTAGGGCATCCCATTCGACGGCTATGATTCGCCGGCGGGAGATGCCTCAAAATACATGAAATAAATGTCCAAACAAAATAAAGTAATATAAGATTTTGACTCGCGGCGACACTCCGGACGCAATCGCGGAGCCCGATCGTCGATCCGGGTACGCCATATATGGAAAGTTGCAAAATCAGCCTCAAACGGGCCCAAAGCGCGTTCTCGTCTCAGCTTCGCATCACTCTCCCTCTTATATAGATGAGGGAGGACATACATAAATACATAATATATTAATTAATCTAATTAATCTAATCAATATTAATTAATATTAACGAAGTAATTATTATTAATCAATTACAAAATAGTACATTTCGCCACGAATATATCATGATTCATGGCAGCTTCAATTTGCGCCTCTGATGGCTCCAGTGAAGGGGGTTCGCTTGGGCGAGTGTGTGAGCATAAAAGGCGCACCTTAGAATCTTCTATCACAGGCCCCTCTACCCTTGCAAGGGCTTAACTCCATCTCCATCTCCCACAAGGTCACACATTTTACCCGTCTCCATCCTTACAAAGTCAAGTTTTTAGATTAAAAAATAACCAGGTAGTTACACTTACAAAACAAGTCGTCAGACTTACAAAACAAGCCGTCAGACTTACAAAACAAGCCGTCAGACTTACAAAACAAGCCGGCGGACTTACAAAACAAGCCGTCGGACTTACAAAACAAGCCGTCAGACTTACAAAACAAGCAGTCGGACTTCCAAAACAAGTCGTCGGACTTCCAAAACAAGTCGTCGGACTTACAAAACAAGTCGTCGGACTTCAAAACAAGTCGTCGGACTTACAAAACAAGTCGTCCGACTTAGAAAACAAGTCGTCAGACTTAGAAAACAAGTCGTCAGACTTAGAAAACAAGTCGTCAGACTTAGAAAACAAGTCGTCAGACTTAGAAAACAAGTCGTCAGACTTAGAAAACAAGTCGTCAGACTTGGAAATCAAGTCGTCAAACTTACAAAACAAGTCGTCAGACTTACTGTAGAAATGGAGAAAGCCAACCTTGTATATATGTTCACTTGATACAAATACAAAGAATGAGTACATATATATAGATGAGAGAAAGAGAGAGAAAAGTCCTATACACAATGTGAGACTAAAGAGAGGAGAGAAAAAGCAATAAATGCTATACAAATGGGCCTAATGTTAAGTGGGCTTTTCCAACACTCCCCCGCAAGCTGGAGCGTATAGGTCATATGCACCCAGCTTGGACAAACATTGGTAGAACAGAGTGCTTGATAAGGCCTTTGTGAGGATGTCGGCAACTTGATCAGTTCCTGGAACATGCTTTAATTCAAGTTTCTTCAATTGAACCTTTTCACGAACAAAGTGACAGTCAACCTCGATATGTTTTGTGCGCTCATGAAAGACCGGATTCTTTGCGATGTGTATGGCGGCTTGACTATCACAAAATAGAACAGCAGAGGAGGGGAGTTTTACTCCCAGGTCAGTAAGGAGACTTTCAAGCCATGTGAGTTCTGAAACAACTGAGGCCATCGATCTGTATTCAGCCTCTGCAGAGGAACGAGCCACCACAGCTTGTTTCTTACTCTTCCAAGTAATAAGATGCCCACCAAAATACGTACAGAACCCACTAGTTGACCTTCGATCGTCCAGGGAACCCGCATAGTCGGCATCAGAATAGGCAACCAATGCGGGAGCAGAGTCGGAGGTTTTGTAAACCAGCCCTTGGCCTGGAGCTCCCTTAAGGTATCGGAGAATCCGTTCAACCGCTTGGAGATGAGAAGCCCGGGGGGCATGCATGAACCTACTGACAACCCCAACTGCAAATGATATATCTGGCCTTGTGACTGTTAGATAAATCAACTTGCCCACAAGGCGTCGATAGTATTCCGGGTTCGGAAGTAGCAAATCGTCATCCGAAGCATGAGCGCATAATTTGTGATTTGCCTCCATCGGGGTACATGCTGGCTTGCAACCAGACTGACCAGCATCTTTGAGAAGATCGAGACAGTACTTTCGTTGGGAGAGTACCAACCCGTCCGGCCGCCGGGCGATCTCGAGACCAAGGAAGTAGCGAAGTTTCCCCAGATCTTTAGTCTGAAAAACAGTGCTCAGGTGTTGTTTGACGTCTTGAATCCCCTTTGAGTCATCCCCAGTGAGAAGGATGTCGTCAACATAAACAACAGAAGAATGGTGCCAGTGGCCCGGTGTCGGGTAAAGATGGAGAAATCTGCAGAGCTCCGAGTGAACCCCATGTCCCGAACGACCTTGCTAAACTTGTCAAACCACGCCCGTGGGGACTGTTTGAGACCATAAATTGACTTTTTGAGAAGACAGACCCGAGACTCCCCCGTGGTCTCAAACCCGGGCGGTTGGCGCATGTAGACAGTTTCCTGAAGGTCGCCATTCAAAAAGGCGTTCTTGATATCAAGTTGATGAAGAGGCCAGCGGCGGTGTACCGCGACGGAGAGAAGAACGCGGACAGTGTTAAGCTTGGCCACCGGAGAGAATGTTTCCTCATAGTCGAGGCCCTCCTGTTGTGTGAAGCCACGGGCCACAAGACGGGCCTTCAGTCGGGCAATAGTGCCATCCGGAGCATGCTTGATGACGAAGACCCATTTGCATCCAACAGGGTGCTGACCGGGAGGTAAGGGAACCAAGACCCAGGTCTGGTTGGCCCAAAGGGCCGTCATTTCTTCGTCCATGGCAGCCCGCCAGCCAGGATGGTGAAGCGCCTCCTGCAAAGAGTTAGGGACTGAAACAGAAGATAAGGAGGTGGCAAAGTGAAGAAGAGAGGGGGAGAGGCGATGGAGCGAGACGTAGTTCGCCATCGGATGAGCGGTGGAGACGGGAGCCGGAGCAGCAGGGATCAGAGCACCAGAGGGCGAAGCCGACTGCAGAGGAGCCACAGAATGAGGAGAGCGACGAGAATAGACCCGGATAACCGGAGGTGGTGGACGGACCGGAGGCGGGGAAGGGAGAGAGGCGGAGGAGTGAGGAGCAGGAATGACAGGACGAACGACGGGAGCGGGAGGCAGAGCGATATCCGGAGCAGGGAAGAAAGGAAGATCTTCACGGAAAGTTACGTCAGGCGAGACAGTAACCTTGCGGGTAGTAGGCGAATAACATACATAACCCTTCTGAGTGCGCGAGTACCCAACAAAGATCTGCTTGGTGGCACGAGGGTCCAACTTGTCTGTGGAGGGACCGAGGTGGTGAACGTAGCAGGTACACCCAAACACCCGTGGCGGAAGAGGAAAAGGCGAAGTTGTGGGAAAGAGGAGGCTGAAGGGAGTAGCATACTGGAGGACGGAAGACGGGAGGCGGTTGATGAGGAAGCAAGCCGTGGAGAGAGCGTAGTTCCAGTACGGTTTGGGGACCTGCATTTGAAGCATAAGCGAGCGAGCGACATCAAGAAGGTGACGATTCTTGCGCTCGGCGACACCATTCTGTTGCGGAGTGTACGGACATGAGGTTTGGTGAAGAATGCCGAATTCAGAGCAGAGAGTGGCAAACGTATGGCTGGTGTACTCCCGCGCATTGTCAGTACGAATAGGCGCAGAGAACTGAGTGCGAGTCTCGAGGATGAAAGCCCGGAATACGCGGGGAAGTTCAGAGCGATCCCGAAGGAGATATAACCATGTCATGCGAGAGTAATCATCAATAAAAGTAAGAAAATAGCGATAGCCAGAAATACTAGTAACTTTGTACGGACCCCATATATCGGAGTGTACTAAAAAAAAAGGAGCGGAGCTCCGAGTACAATGAGGGGGGAAAGAAGAACGGGGTTGTTTGCCCAAAATACATGTGTCGCAACGAAAAGCGGGGAGAGTGACATCAGGAAGAGCCTTCCGGAGGACTGGAAGAGGAGCATGTCCCAGACGGCGATGCCAATCCGAAGAGGAGGTAGATGCGAGGACAGTAGGAGAGTCGTCAAGAAGATAGAGCCCATTCTGCAGCCGTCCTCTACCAATGATAGTCTGCGTCTGCTGATCCTGTATGAGAAAAGAAGAAGAAGTAAATGTCACTGAGTAATTAGAATCAGTAGTAAGGCGACCGACAGATAGTAAATTGAAAGGAGAGCCCGGAACATGTAGAGCCGAGCGTAGGAGGAGAGAAGAGGTGAGAGAAATATCAGCACATCCAGAGACGGGAACCGACGCCCCATTAGCAACAGTAATGTACTTCGGGTGAGGTGAAGACAAGTACTGTGGTGGCTTAACAGAGGTGATATGATGAGTGGCACCAGAATCAAGGATCCAGCGCGTGCCAGAGGATAGGCAGGCGATACCTTCATTGGAGAGAGAGGCAGCAGAGGCAACCGAGGCAGGCGGACGGCTGAGCAAGCCATGAAGATGCTGGAGCTGAAGACGAACCTCGTCGAGCTCAGTACGAGAGGAGGCAGAGTCGGTAGTAGCAGCAGAGGCATGTGGACGAGGAGGTCGGCCATGTTTGCGAAAGCAAGTGGCCTCAAGATGACCAACTTTACCACAGAACGAGCATTGAGGCCTAGACCGGCCACCGCGTCCCCGGCCGCGAGAGTCAGAGCGGCCACCACGGCAGAGGGGGGAAGAGGTAATAAGGGAGCAGGTGCCTGTTGAACAAGGGCCGGAGAAGGAAGTCCGGGAACATCCGGAGGCGGGGAGACTTTGAGAAGCATTGAGCACACGTCGGAAAAGGACGGTGTAACAGTAGAGGAGAGGATGTGAGCCCGGACACTGTGGAGATGAGGGGGTACCCGGGCCATCATCATGGCGATACCCACAGCTTCCTTCTGGGTACGTTGAGCAGCGAGATCTAGAGTGGGAGGCTGATGGTGGATCCAAGCCTCAACCAGAGACCGGGCTTGAGCAACAAAGGACGTCAAGTCGGTTGCGTCACTGCTGTCAAGGGCCTGGAGAGCGGTGATGATATCATAGAGATGGTGGAGACTATCTTTGCCGGAGTAGAGGGTGTGTAGCTCGTCCCACATGCCTTTGGCCGTCTCCTGATACATGGCCAGACGATAAGATTCTCCATCAAGAGAGTTGAGGAGCCAAGTCTGCACACGCCCATCATTGCGTAACCACTCCTCAGTAGGGACACCAATAACGGTCTGGGTCAGATGATGAAGGAATCCCTTGGACTGAAGGACACGGCGAACTGAGTGTGCCCATTCCACAAAGTTCTTCTTGCCAGTGAGCGAAATTGTAGTGATCTGGAGCTCGTCGCGGACTTCCGGTATAGAGGCCGGGCGTTCAGGAGGAACTGCCGTACCGACGGAGTCTGCAGATGTAGACATGGAGGCCGCAGCGAGCTTGAAGGAGGCCGCAGCGAGCTTGAAGGAGGCCGCAGCGAGTTGGATGAGACCGCAGCGGGCTGGAGGCCGCAGCGAGCTGGAGGAGACCGCAGCGGGCTGGAGGCCGCAGCGAGCTGAAGGAGGCCGCAGCGAGTGGGAGGAGGCCGCAGCGAGCTGGAGGAGACCGCAGCGGGCTGGAGGCAGCAGCTAGAGGAAGCAAACAGACAGCGGACTGGGTGAGGACGCGGCGACCTGGATGAGGTCGCGGCGAGCTGGAGGATGTTGCGGGCTGGGTCAGGTCGCGGCGGGCTGGGTCAGGTTGCGGCGGTCTGGGTCAGACCGCGGCGGACAGGAGTGAACTGAGAAGAGAAGACAAGACGGGGCTGACTTGCGACCTGGCGGGCTGGCGGGCTGGCGAGCTGGCGGGCTGGCGAGCTGGCGAGCTGGCGAGCTGGCGAGCTGGCGAGCTGGCGAACTGGCGAGCTGGCGGACGCTGCGCGAACGGCGGATGAAGGAGATCAAGGAGAGAGGTCGCCGAGGTCGCGCCGGACAGGAAGAGGCCGCAGCGGACAAGGGGAAGCAGTGGACCCCACAGGATGGTTATAAAAGGAGGGGGCCAGAGGAGGAAGGGAGAGGGGGGGGGAAGAAGTGGATCCACGGGAGAGGAAGCGGATAGGATAAGTGAGGCCGCAGGAGAGATGCGACTAGAGGGTGCGGACTGGACAAGGGAGGCCGCAGAGACCGCAGGCTGCAGGGCGGACAGAAGAGGGAGTCCGCAGGAGATTCGAACCTGGCTCTGATACCATGTAGAAATGGAGAAAGCCAACCTTGTATATATGTTCACTTGATACAAATACAAAGAATGAGTACATATATATAGATGAGAGAAAGAGAGAGAAAAGTCCTATACACAATGTGGGACTAAAGAGAGGAGAGAAAAAGCAATAAATGCTATACAAATGGGCCTAATGTTAAGTGGGCTTTTCCAACACTTACAAAACAAGCAATTCGTCAGACTTACAAAATAAATCGTCAGACTTACAAAACAAGTCGTCAGACTTACAAAACAAGTCGTCAGACTTACAAAACAAGCAATTCGTCAGACTTACAAAATAAGTCGTCAAACTTACAAAATTGTTAGACTTGCAAAAAATTCAAGTCATTAGACTTGCGATTTTTTTGTTATAGCTTGTCTATATCGACTCATCAGACTGATAAAGACGGGCAATGGCATATTCAAGGTATGAATGTGTATAGGTTAAATAATGTTGCATGGCTTAGTCATCAGGCAAAGACCCATGTCGGTCAAACCTGGTAATAAGGTGTTAATTGTCAGACTTGTAAAGAGAAGTGATGACAGTAGAATCATTAGATTCAAAGTATCCATATGTATGCTTTAAGCAACCTGACATAGCTCAATCAACAGTTCTTGACTTCTGGCGGTCAAGCTTGCTTAACATAATATCAAGTAGTTAGACTTAAAGGTAAGTGGCAATAATAGAATCATCATATTCAGAGTACGCAAATGTATGGGTTAAGCAATCAGACAGCTTAATCATCGGGCCTTGACCCCTAGTACTCAAGTCTGGCTAACATGTTAACTGATAAGCACGGGGTGGCATTGGGTCATGCTTGGTAATGATTATGGAATCAATAGGATATTCAAAGGTTTAACTTTGAGGGGTTATGTTGCGTAAGGGGAAAAACACTTGCATTAATCGAAAGAAAATACGGATTCAAACACGAGGTGTGCTCGTGCCCAACTTCTGGAGGCTGGTTCCTCCAAGAAGCCCTTCTCCAAGGATGGAGACTCAAACCCTAATGATCCCCAAGATGAAAAAAACTCTCATACCACCTCTTTATATAGGGAGGGGGGCTCACATAACACTAACCATAAAGCAACAAAAGAAAATACAAGATATAATAATACATTACGCGCACGTGCGTAACATGTTATATATATTCAAGTTCACTATAATCCTTATCTCATGCAAGTCAATTTGGGTTTTGGTCCAAAATTATCAATTTACAAAGGACATGGTTGCATTGGTTGGCGAAGGTGTTGAGGCATAGATAAATTCAAGTTAACATGGATATTAAAATATGGTATTTTGTCAAATTGTCATTCCAGGTCAACTTGACTCGGTGGGCCCAAGGGCATGCCCATCTATTCAAAGCATACCTTCATAGAATTTGGACAAAAGTTCACTAAGCTAAAAGTATGTCTTTTTTACAAACAATAAGACAATGTCATTAGACTCATTCAACCTCGACAGAGCATATTCAAAGAATCGGTCATACGTAAGGGTACAGGCCCAATATAGGTCTGAATGCTCACTATGAGTTCTAAAAAGAATTGAACTACATACGTGTGTCTTCATCGTGTGTTTGAACCTCAATTAAGGTAGACAACCGTTAAATTGATAAAAATGGTGAATTTAACCAACTTGGTCAATTTGAGCTAACCTAACTTAGCCCAATTAATCCTATTTGTCAAATTGGGTTCATAGTCCGAATTGTAGTGAACCCAAGTTCATATATGAGTTTACTAAGTCGGGGAGATTTGCTAGTTCGGCCAGTTTCAATTCCAAGTTCAATTGACCAAATTGATCAATTCGGGCAACACGAATTAGCCCAATTGACTCAATTTGCCAAATAAGAGTTTCACCCCCAAATTGAGGGTGAATTATACATCGATATACTCAAACAAATTAGGAAAATCAATGGTTGCACCGGATTTGAGATCTTAGGTCAATCGGGCCAATTCGGATCAAACCCCCAAATTCATCACCTTAGGTCAAACAGAACATACACGCTATCTCACTCCATTTGGAGGGGTCAACATCATCGAAGAAGAGACAATATAATCAACATTTTTGGTGTTTATGCTAATAACTTGATATGAATCTGAGTAAATACCATATTTGTGCAAACTTATCATGAAGTTTGTTGATTATTGCAAGTATAATTACCTTTATCATCGGAAGAATATATAACATTACTATCTTGGTTATCAGACTGCATCTTCTGATGTTCAAGTTGTGATTTATTTGATAGCATGATCGTCTGTTTAGCTTGAAAATGAGTTAAGTTCCTTTCCTCAGTTTTGCGGGCTTGAACATTTTTAGCAGAGGGGATGAGCTTTTTTGCTGAACTAGGGAGAACCTGTATAAGTATCTAGCCATGAACAGCAATCATAACATATCAGATAACTTTTGAACAAGGACATAGTTATGCAAGCTAAGGAAAAACAGCATTCAAATACAATTTTGGCATTAGCTGGTTTTAAGAAGAAACAAAAGTAATCATGAAGCACTTTGTTGATATTAGCAAGCAGTAAATATTATCATGAAATTAAGCATGTAATGGTGGCATTAAATAGTTCTAAAATATCTCTCAGTAAATAAACAAATGACGTAGTGTCTAAGCAGTAAGACCCCTGAATTTATAGCCAGTAACTGGATTCGATGCTCTATTAATTTAATGATGAGTACTTTGAAGAAAACATGTATCATGTACATACGTGAATTTTACTAAGCAACCACAAATTGGTTATTACAGCTAAATCCATGGAGAGGGTGGAATCTTTTGTTCTTTTTTAATAATACAGAATTCTTAAGCTACAAGCAATGGGCAGGTACATGAACGAATGAAAACATTGGTGCTAGCAAAGCACTCCATGTAACCACATCCAAAGGTTTTGAATTCAAAGGCTAACCGTGATTCTAAAATAAAAGGATAGTAGAGAAAAAAATATAATTGGCCATTTTTATATCCTTCTAGATCCAAATATCGTACTCTAATCTTTATACTATTTCACACCAATTGGTAGGCAAAGATGTCTTAAAAAGAGTAACTTAAAATTGCTGACTTCTTAAAGAGTTTCAAATCACTGCAGGTTCCATACCATCCAAAAGCATCAGGTACGAACCACTCATTGCCTACGAACATATCATTTTAATATAATTTAAATGCCTTAATAACAGGAACATAGGGATAGTGACATGATTTTTCCCCTCCAATATTTTAAAGGAACCACAATACAAGAAGGTACTAAGGATCACTTGCATGTTGAACAATAAGGAAAATTCATGTTGTTGAATTAAACTTGAAAGGAAAGAACGCCAGAGAGGAATTCAGGTAACATGGAATCCAATATATGAAATTTCTAAGAATAAAAAATGGGAATGTGCCCATGCGTTTCATTAAATATATACCCCACTAAACATGAGAGGTTACGAGTAAACAAACCATTTAACAAACTAATGCATGCTGATAAACAGCAATTCATGCAAGTAAATTGGATGGAACACATAGGGATCATCATTTATGAGCCAGTCATCGTCAATAGAAGCCCTCACAGATTTAGGACCATCATCTGGACGACCATAGTCTATGGTTGCTTCTGGAGTTACGTTGATATATTTGGAGTTAGGTTTATATATTTTTATTTAATTTGCTAGATTTAATTTTACAGTTACAGAAAAATATTATGATCGGACAACTAGAGCAATTCATAATATTTGTCTTAGATATTGTCATCTATATACATAAGCATACGAGTTCATTTGAAGTAATCAACGGTTTGGATAAATATTCCATAGCCGTTGTCGAAATTGTGAACTGTATGTGCAAAATCTTAGGCTTATGCCTAGGGCAGTCCAGCACCAGTAGGACACCACTTCATCCTCCACAGCAAGCCCAGGGTGCAGCCCTAGACGCCGCTCCCTTATTCACCCCACCTGCAACTCCTATGCAACTGCTCTCCCCACTTTGCAGGACCACTAGAACTCAACCTCTCCAAGACCCACCACCCACCTCGTGTGTAACCACCGCACCCTTTGCTCCTCACTAGTCACCCCAAAACCGCACCGCACCTCCCCACCCCACCCCACCCCGCCCCGCCCCGCCACCCCCAGGTCGTGCCCGAAGTTGTTTCTTTGTTATTTCTACACTAGATGAGTCTTCTCTGGCGAGAAAAATGTTATCTAAATAACCAACAACCACTCATGTCATCTCCACCTTATTCCATTGACGATTGTTGAAACCGAAAACTCGGTTTTTGTGGAGTTTACCCTTGGGGAAGGGGTGATCGCACACTTACTTCTCTCGCGCGAGTCAAACGACTAAGGAAAAAGAACTGGGGACAGACCCAAGGGCTCGGCGTGGAGGACCCACCACACACCCGGAAGATCTTAGAGTGCTTCCCCTCCCTAGCCAAATGTCGAGCTAAGGCTACCTCAGAAAGCGCTAGAAGACCGGGGGACAAGTAAGCATGTCTTCTGAGGTACCCCTTGGGTCCTATTTATTGATCTCTGAAAACGGTCTGCAAATAGCCAACCTCTGTTGTTCCAAACAGCTATGTGCAGTCCAGATTGGCCTGCCAGCAGCGTAACTCCGCTGTTCTGGAAGGATATGGGCAGACCAGCGGGGGCAAAAATGGTAAAAAGCATCACAGATCACTGGGCGAGTGGCCCTCTGAAGCCTCCACTCGCTTGGGGCGGTGAGTGCTCGATGATGCTGGAACTCGCCGACTCTCCGTGGACCTTGGCGAGTACGGGCCCGGCTGGCCCTACTCGCCTGCCGATTGCCGAGCTTCCCTGGGGCGAGTGCGAGTCCTCCAGCTTCACTCGACCCCCGATGATTCCACCTCGCCCGGGCGAGTCGGGGGCTGTCGAGCTCTAGCCCCTTGGGTGCTCACCTGGAGCTTGGACTGCCCGATCCGGCCGGTCTGGCTCCTGCCGACCCCACTCGCCGGATACGGGGTTGTACACAATCCCCGCACTTTGCGAGGTTGATGCAAACTCGGAAAGAATCATCCAACCCCACAGGATTCGGCGAGTGCGGCAGGAGCCAGAGGGAATCTTCGGGTGGGGTCCACATGCGGCTATATATATACGTCTGGGTACCTAGGTGACCTTTGTCATTCCCTTTGCTCTAACTTTATCGAGATGCTTATCTCCAAAGAGATCCAAGAGAGCTTTGCCCGAGCTCGCGAGGCTGCCTCTGCCCGCGTTGCCGGCTTGACCGACGTTTCCCTTAGCGTCCCGCCGAGCTGCCTGGAAGAACCCAACCCCGCCAAGAAGGCAAAACCACTTTCCAAGGCGGCTGAACTCATCCTCAATGATCTGAAATCCACCCTGGAAAACGGGGCCGGCTCCTCCACTCTGCCCGCCACTGAGAAGAAGGGTAAAGACATCATCGACCTTTCCGCCGACACGGGCAGCCAACGGGATGAAGGTGAGGTTTCCACGCCGCGAGTTAAGACCCCCCTTGCCGACTCGCGGCCTAAAACTCCGGAGACTCGCCTGCGAGACCCGTCGCCCCCCCCCCCCCCCCCCCCCCCTTTGGGACCCTGGGGCTGGACTCGCAGAAGCCGAAGTCGCCGGCTCATACCCCCTCTCAGCAGCAACTTCCTACTCCTGGAACTGCGGGGGGAGGCGCTAAAGCCATCCCCGTTCCGGACTTCGGCCTCCTCCCTCCAAAAACTCATCGCACGGGCCGTGGCAAGAACCTGAGCCTCCCCCCTGTCCACACTTCCCTGGGGCGGCAAGCTCGCAAGGTATGTTTTGACTTCCATTGATTGGTCTCGCTTGATTCTCCTGGAGTGCTCGCCTTTCGTGTTGATACTTGACTGAACGTCTTTGCAGCTCTTCCCAGTCAGCCAGAGGCTGACGAATCTTCGGAGCCAACCCGCTACTCCCCCCTCCCTTCTCCAAGCTCGTTAGACTCCTTCCTGGGTTCCGAGGTGGAGAACGACGAGCAGACGAGGCGGGGAATCGGGATCTTCAAGAACCTGGTGCGCGGGATGCGCAAGGTCTAGGAGGTCAATGAGGCATTGCAGCGTGACTACGTGCGGCTCGCAGACGAGGTGAGGGGAAGCCCGGCAGGCGAGGCGATGTCTCCTTCTCCGCTCTTGGACGAGATCGACGAGAACCTCCAGATCGTCCATAGGAAATTGGGGCGGATCCGCGAGCTCCACAACTCGCGCCGACCTGCGGGGAAGGAGACGCGAGGCCGGGGTAGGTAGAAACGGCTCCAATGCTGAACCTACCGGCGCTCGCCTCCGGTCCCCTCAGCTCGCGCACATTGAATATTCCCCTCTTCCTTTTTGAATTCCCTTCCCGCACTTCCTGTTCCTGAACTGTTTATCCCTGCTTATAATAACTTAGAACATTTTTTTAGATTTTAATGTTTGTTACTTGAATAATAAACTGTTTTTTTGGACTCGGCTCGCCATGCGATAGAGCAAGTCGCAAGGGTCAGCATGCTGGGGTTGGCGAGCTGGGGCAGGCGAGCCGGACTGATCGGTCGGCTCGGCCTCAGATTCCTTTTTCTATAAATAGGCCCCCTTACCAACCCCAATCCATCGCCTTTATTGCTTTCGCACCCCTTCTCGCTGTCTTTTCTACTACTTGTACTCGCACTTCAACCCTCCTACGAGCATGGGCAAGACTCACTCCGACGCTGATGGCCGCTCCAAGTGTGCTCGGCATTTTGCCGAGTACTGCTTTTTCGAGGGGAATACTACCGAGCGCGAGCTCGCCGAGTTCGTTGCCGAGTTCGTGCCCCCTGGTTTCGAAGCGCGCCGCCCGGTGAACAACGAAGCCATAAATACCTTCTACCCGGACGAGCTCTCCTTCCCCATCTCGCATTTCGAGGTGGGGTTGCGCCTCCACCTCTGGCCGAAGATTCGTCAGATTCCTAAGTACTTTGTCGCGGTGCCGGCGCAGCTGAACTCGAACGCTATCGCCATAATGGTCACATTCATGAGCTTCCTCCGCCGAGAGCGGATAGAGTTCAATCTTTTTGTTTTCAGGAAGCTCTTTACCTACAAGGAGACGCCTGACGGAGTCGCCTACTTCGGGGGCTCGTTCATCAAGGTTCGCGAAATCGCAAACAAAAATCATAACTGAATATCCGAGATCGTCTACATCAAGGGCGATCTCGGCAACATACCCTACTCGCCCCAACATAAGAGCAAGGAGGTCTACTGACCCCCATCGGTATACGGCAACGATTCCGAGCTCCACAAGCTCTTCCTCCACAAGGACTTCGAGGTTGTCTTCCTTCGAAGGGACCACGACTCGCTCCTCCCGGTTCCTCCCGGCGAAGGTACACCTCTCATTTCTCTTTTTGTCGAACTCGTCAGACCAATAGGATTTTCTAACCAAGTTTTTTCGTGCAGGGGAGCGTGTGATTCCTGAGCATCCGTCCTATGAGGACTCGGGAGTCAACCCGGACCCGCTCGCGCGCGAGCGGGCAGCGGCGACGGCCTGCCGAGACAACTTAGGGCTTAGCGGGCCATCCTCCAGCCGGAAACGATCGGGCCTCGAAGGGTCCGGCTCACCTTGCCGCCCTCTGCCGTCAAAGAAGTTGAAGGCGACGGTGGTCTCTCGGGGGGGACTACAACAACGAGTCTGGGGGAGACCGCAACAACAACAACAACAACAAAAGCTGAAATACATGAGCTCGCCTGAGACCATCCCCGACGCATCGCAGGAGAGCTCACTGAAGGAGGCGTCGGAGAAAGACCAGGGGGTGGCGAGTCCTCCGCTCCTGCTGCAAAGAAGACCGTGACCCGCGAGCCGGGCCCGCCGAAGAGCCATCCCCTCTTCGGCTTAAGGGGAAGGTGCATGGACTCGGCCGGCGAGCCGATGGTCCAATGGGACGAGCAGGCCCACCGGGTCTCCATCTCCTCCCGCCAGCCCTCCTGGACAGATCGCCACCCCCCCCCCCCACCGGGCATGCTTATGCGCTTGGCTTCGGCCTCTATGGGCGCGAGGATGCCGAGGCCTACAAGGGCATGACCTTGAGCCAGCTCGGCCATGAGGGCTTGCAAGCCCACATGCAGGCCCTGGAGCTGCACCACATGTTGGTTCGTCGCGGCTTCAACCTCAGCCACCTTCTGCAAAAGGCCGAGCAGGGGCGCGACGTCGCCAAGGACAAGACCGTCGACTTGGCGAGACAACACGGTATTGTCGAGGACCTACTAGCCAAGGTTGCCGACGGGTTGGTAAGTACCGGCTGCTCCTCTCTTTTTACTTAGGATTTCCTGTATTTCCTGCAATAGATTTGCTTACTCTTGTTTCACAGGATGCCAAGGCCGCTAGCGAGCTGGGGGCTCGCACCATCGGGCTGGAAGAGGAAAACAACCAGCTGCGTGCTCGCGCCGCCGAGCTGGAGGCTCGCGTCGCCGGGCTGTAGGCGGGCAACAGGAAGCTGAAGGATCAGATCAAAGGACTCCACAGCGAGATCATCCGCCAGGCAGACGTCTTCCTTCCCTCAGATGGCCGCGACCCCTCCCTCCCGTACAAGAGGTCGAGGATCTTCGGTGAGGCTGCGGTTGCAGAGCGATTGCGGGTCCACTCGATCGAGTCCGCCGAATGCACCTTACAAATAATGAAGGACACGGGGTGCTGGTGGAGGGCTGCGAGGAGATCACGGCCCGGGACCTTATGTCGAGCTTGTTCCCGTCTACTCCGCCCAGCGAGGAGGACAGCTTCGACTTGCTTTTTGAGAAGGGCAAAGACTACAAGGAGGATCATCCATCTGGGCTGGTGGAGGGCTGCGAGGAGATCACGGCCCGGGACCTTATGTCGAGTTTGTTCCCGTCTACTCCGCCCAGCGAGGAGGACAGCTTCGACTTGCTTTTTGGGAAGGGCAAAGACTACAAGGAGGATCATCCATCTGGGGAAGAGGGCGAGGACCGTCAGTCTGTGGGGGGGAGGCGAGAGCTAACTCGCACCCCCTTCTTTTTCTTTTTTTGTAATTCTCCCCCCCCCCCCTTTTTGTAACCTCGCCGAGGCGAGCTCCCCTTTTGTAACAACATTTTATATAATGGAAAATGGTTTTGACATGGATTCTACCGTCATTTTTCCTATCTTCTTTTCCCTGAATTTACTTACAGCGACGTACTCGCCTTTGGGCCCTCCTCCTTGGGCGACCTCGCTAGGATGGAACTTGCCGTTAGAATGCATGTGTTAGGATTCGTACCCGTGAGTAGACCTTGAGAGCTCGCGAGCTGCCTCCTTTCTTGCTAATGTCAAACCAAAATTGTTAAAAATTTACGAGTAAAACCTGAAGGGGGTGGAATGCACCGCCGGACCTCGCCTTCTTCAGCGGATGCCGAGGACTCGGCTCGCCACCCCTTTTCCATGCTCCGGCTGCCCACGATAATAGGCCCGGACTGTTTGCCGAGCTGAGCCCGTGATTCCCAACTCGCCTGAGAGGATTCTTCTCCTCTTATTCTAGAAAAAAGGTCAAACTTCCCAAGTAACATCTGCAGAGGGTAGGACGTAGTTGCCGAAAGCGGCCTCAGCTCGCCCCCTTTGATTGATCAGCTCGCCTACTGTTACTTTTTGTGTTCATCTTCCGGGTGCTAGCACCGGCCCAATCAGCTAAGCGAAAGCCTGATGGAGGGCGTTGAACATCCTCCGGGCTCAGCCCTTCAGGGTCATAATGACGTCACTCGAGACTCAAGCCCTGCCAGCTAGGTGGGAGCATGACAGCGGGAGCGTCTCGGGACCTAACCCCAGAGCAGGAATACTTTCCTTTTGCCCAACACCCGGGTGCTACCACCGGCCCAATCAACTAAG
Organism: Platanthera guangdongensis; assembly: GCA_039583875.1. Lineage (NCBI taxonomy): Eukaryota > Viridiplantae > Streptophyta > Magnoliopsida > Asparagales > Orchidaceae > Platanthera > Platanthera guangdongensis. Next base: position 152,628,213 of record CM077155.1, on the reverse strand, counting down.
TGGGCCTGATGGCGGGTGTTGAACATCCTCCGGGCTTAGCCCTCCAGGGTCATAACGACGTCACTCGAGGCCCGAGCCCTGCCAGCTAGGTGGGAGCCTGACAGCGAGAGCGTCTCGGGACCTAACCCCAGAGCGAGAATAGTTTCTTTTTGCCCAACCCTAGGGTGCTACCACCGGCCCAATCAGCTAAGTGAGCCTGATGGCGGGTGTTGAACATCCTTCGGGCTCAGCCCTCTAGGGTCATAACGACGTCACTCGAGGCCCGGGTTCTGCCAGCTAGGTGGGAGCCTGATGGCAGGTGGGAGCCCGGGTTCTGCCAGCAAGAATACTTCCCTTTTGCCCAACCCCCGGGTGCTACCACCGGCCCAATCAGCTAAGTGAGAGTCTGATGGCAGGTGTTGAACATCCTTCGGGCTCATCCCTCCAGGGTCATAACGACGTCACTCGAGGCCCGGGCCCTGCTAGCTAGGTGGGAGTCTGACAGCGAGAGCGTCTCGGGACCTAACCCCAGAGCAAGAATACTTCTCTTTTGCCCAACCCCTGGGTGCTACCACCGGCCCAATCAGCTAAGTGAGAGTCTGATGGCAGGTGTTGAACATCCTCCGGGCTCAGCCCTCCAGGGTCATAATGACGTCACTCGAGGCCCGGGCCCTGCCAGCTAGGTGGGAGCCTGACAGCAGGAGCGTCTCGGGACCTAACCCCAGAGCGATTCTGCCCAACCCCCGGGTGCTACCACCGGCCCAATCAGCTAAGTGAGAGCCTGATGGCAGGTGTTGAACATCCTCCGGGCTCAGCCCTCCAGGTTCATAACGACGTCACTCGAGGCCCGGGCCCTGCCAGCTAGGTGGGAGCCAGACAGCGGGAGTGTCTCGGGACCTAACCCCAGAGCGAGAATACTTCACTTTTGCCCAACCTCCGAGTGCTACCAATGGCCCAATCAGCTAAGTGAGCCAGATGGCGGGTGTTGAACATCCTCCGGGCTCAGCCCTCCAGGGTCATAACGACGTCACTCGAGGACCGGGCTCTGCCAGCTAGGTGGGAGTCTGACAGCTGGAGCGTCTCGGGACCTAACCCCAGAGCGAGAATACTTCCCTTTTGCCCAACCTCTGGGTGCTACCACCGGCCCAATCAGCTAATTGAGAGCCTGATGGCAGGTGTTGAACATTCTCCGGGCCCAGCCCTCCAGGGTCATAATGACGTCACTCGAGGCCCGGGCCCTGCCAGCTAGGTGGAAGCCTGACAGCGGGAGCGTCTCGGGACCTAACCCCAGAGCGAGAATACTTCCCTTTTGCCCAACCCCCGGGTGCTACCACCAGCCCAATCAGCTAAGTGAGAGCCTGATGGCAGGTGTGGAACATCCTTCGGGCTCAGCCCTCCTGGGTCATAACGACGTCACTCGAGGTTCGGGCTCTGTCAGCTAGGTGGGAGCCTGACAGCGGGAGCGTCTTGGGACCTAACCCCAGAGCGAGAATACTTCCCTTTTGCCCAACCCACAGGTGCTACCACCGACCCAATCAGCTAAGTGAGAGCCTGATGGCGGGTGTTGAACATCCTCCAAGCTCAGCCCTCCCGGGTCATAACGAAGTCACTTAAGGCCCGGGCTCTGTCAGCTAGGTGGGAGCCTGACAGCGGGAGCGTCTCGGGACCTAACCCCAGAGTGAGAATACTTGTCATAACTCATCGTTCCATCCAGCTAGGCGGAAGCCTGGCAGCGGCAGCGTCTCGGGACTTAGCTTCGCAAATAACAAACTTGGTCTGCAAAAAGGTTGGAGCATCAAAAGATTTCATATTTATTGAAGAAGTGGACGTACATATTTTCATGGATACAAACGCTTCAAGTCATCGCCACTCCCGGTGTGACTTAGGGTCTCGCCCTCCACATTTCGGAGACGGTACCCCCATGACCTTAAAGCTTCCTGGACAATATACGGGCCTTCCCAGTTGGGGTTGAGCTTTTCGGCGGTGGCTGACCTCCCTGTCGCGTCCACCTTCTTCAGGACCAAGTCCCCTTCCGCGAACTATTTGACCCGGACATGCTTGTCAAAGTACTTAGTCATTCTTCTTTTCCCCTCTTCCTGCCGGATGGCGGAGAGATCGCGCAGCTCCTACACCATGTCAAGGGAGAGTCGTAGCTCCTCCTCGTTTTCAGTTCTCCATTCCTCCCTGCCTTCCCGGGCCTCTACCACCCGAGGTGTTTGGACTTCAAATTCTATGGGAAGTACTGCTTTGCAGCCATGGGAGAGCTTGAAGGGGGTCTGCCCTGTAGCTGTATTGGGGGTGGTCCTCAGAGACCAGAAGACCGAGGGAAGCTGCTCCACCCAGCTCCCCTTTAAGTTTTCAACTTTTTTCTTTAGGAGGTTCACAATGATCTTGTTCGCCGCCTCCACCTGCCCGTTGCTCCTGTGGTGATGGACCGACGCAAACCTGAGATCAATCCCGAGTTGCCCATAGAAGCCGATGAACTCGACGCTGGCAAACTGAGGCCCGTTGTCCGTGACAATGGCCTGGGGTAACCCGTGCCTACAGATGATTTCTCCCACACAAAGTTTCTGATTACTTGGGAGGTCGGCTTGGCCAATGCCTTTACTTCTAACCACTTAGAAAAGTAGTTGATCATTATTAACAGGAATCTCCTCTGCCCGCTGGCCTGGGGGAAGGGACCTACCAAAGCCATTCCCCAGATGGCGAAGGGCCAGAGGGTCGTGATGCTTCTGAGGCGTTGGGCTGGTTGCAGTTGGAGGGGGGTAAACAACTGACACTTGTGGCACTTCTTCGTGAATTCTATAGCTTCGCGACCCAGGGTAGGCCAGAAGTACCCTTGCCTAACAATCCTTCCTTCCAGGGTCCGACTCCCAGAATGACTCTCACACTCCCCGGAATGGATCTCTTCCAAGATTCTCTGGATCTCCCTCTCGGCCACACAACGAGCCAACGGTCCTGAGTGAGTCTTAGGATACAACTGTCCATCACGGATGACATAGTACGTTGATTTGTACTTAAACTTCTTTTTGTCCATCCCTTCCAGATATTCTCCTGTGGAAAGGAACGTTGTGAAAGGGTCCATCCACGAGTGGTGTTGATCCACCTCCATCAGCTCTCCCTCTTCAATGGAGGGGCTGAACCGATCAGTGATGGTACCCCCCACCCGGGGACCATGCTTTGCAGCTGATCAACCTGTTCGTTTTCCTCCCTAGGCACGTGTCGAATGGAGAAGGTCTGGAACATGTCGATGACCACATTCACCTTTGCTAAGTATAACTGAAGGGTAGGCTCCCTCGCCTCAAACTACCCATTGATCTGGGAAGCCACCACCATGGAGTCAGTGAGAACCTCCACGTCAAGCACTCCCAGTTCCCTGGCAAAACGCAGCCCCGCGATCACCGCCTCGTACTCGGCCTGATTGTTCGTAATAGAAAAATAGACAACTATTGTTTGCCTTATCTTTGTTCCTTGGGGGCTTTCCAAAATCACTCTCACCCCCAAGGAATGCTTACCTGAGGCATCATCCACCATCACCTTCCAAGGAATTGGGCGGGTGAGTTCCGCCTCCACCACCTCGACCACGTAATCGGCCAGAAAGTCGGTCATCGTTTGGGCCTTGATCGAGAGGCGGGGGGCATAAGAAATGTTGAACACGCTCAATTCCACTGACCACTTTGCCAACCTCCTCGAGTGTTCCATCCCCTCAAAAATGTTGCAGAGGAGATGATCCGTCACCACCCGGATGGAGTGCGCCTGGAAGTAGGTCCGGAGCCTCCGGGCCGAGATTATCAGAGCAAATGTCAGCTTCTCCAAGATGGGATATCGAAGCTCTACCTTTCTCAGGACCCGGCTCACATAATAGATGGGCAACTACTTCTTCCCCTCTTCCCGAACCAAGACGGAGCTCGGGGCCTCGGTTCCCACTCCAAGGTATAGGGACAGGTCTTCTCCTTCCTTTGGTCCTTGGAGGAGCGGAGCCCGGGTCAACTGCCTCTTCAAGGCTTGGAACGCCTCCTTGCACTCCTCGGTCCACTCGAACTTCTGCCGCCCCCCCCCCCCCGATGTTTTGAAGAAGGGGGAGCACTTCTCCCCTGCCCGGGAAAGGAACCTGCTCAACCCTGCCGCTTGCTCGTCAGTCGTTGCACCTCCTTTGCATTCCGAGGTGATCTCAACTCCATGATTGCTTTGACCTTGTCAGGATTTGGTTCCACCCCTGCGGGGGTGAGGAGATGGCCCAAGAACTTCTCCCTGCTAGCCTCGAAAATGCACTTCAAGGGGTTCGGCCTCATCTTATACTTGGGCACGGTGGCGAAGGTTTCCTCCAAATCCTGCAGGTGAGAGTCAACGTCTCGACTCTTGATCATAAGATCATCTACATACACCTCCAGGTTCCTTCCCTTTTGTTCTCGGAAGATCCGGTCCAATCATCTTTTGATACGTTGCTCCTGCATTTTTTAGCCTGAAGGGCATCATTTTGTAGCAGTAGTATTCATTCCCTGTGATGAAGGAGAGATCTTTTACGTCGGGAGGGTGCATTCTGATTTGGTGGTAACCTGAAAACGCATCCAAAAAACTCATTATAGAAAAATCGACGGTTGAGTCAACCAGCGCGTCAATCCGAGGCAAGGAATAACAATCCTTAGGGCATGATATATTAAGCAAAGAGAAATCAACACACATACGTCACTGATCGTCTCCTTTTTTAATCATAACTACATTGGAGACCCAGACAGGGTATTGTATTTCGAATACAAAACCTGCCTTGAGGAGTTTAACCATCTCCTCCCTGATGGGCTCAGACAGCTTGTTCGCAACGGACCTCTTCCTCTACTGGATGGGGCGGGCTTCTAGATCCAGGTTGAGACGGTGGCAGGCAACTTCCGCATCGATCCCTAGCATCTCTGCCGCGCTTCATGTGAAGATATCCACGTTTTTTTGGATGCACTCCAGCGTCCTGCCCTGGTCCTCCGGGGTCAGCCCCCCGCTGATGCGAACTTTCTCCACCATGCCTCCATAGGTGAGAACTTTCATCTCCACGGCCTCTTCCGCAGCCTCCAGCCTGGACTGCTCTCCCCATTCACCAACGTCCCCCTCTTCTGGGACAAGGGCCTCCGCTTCTTCCACAGCCATTGCCTCGGCCGGCTCTTCCAGGGCAGCTTCTGCCGCCACTACCTGGGAGCGGACTTCTTCCTCCGCCTCCATCTCCACTGCACCTTACTCATGCTCCGCCTCCTCCATCCTTCGCTCCATCTCCTCGGCTCCCTTCTGCCAAGAGATGGAGTTTACCGCGGTGACGTAGCACTCCCTTGCCACCTTGGGGTCTCCCCTGACCCGGATCCCCTCGGCGTTGAACTTTAAGCACTGGTGAAAGGATCAGGGGACGCAACGGAAGGCGCTGATGAGGGGCCGTTCGAAGATAGCATTGTAGCTGCTGGGGGCGTCCACAATGACGAACCTATAGGTGTGGGACTGCCCCCCCCCCCCAGAGTAACATGGAGTCACACTCCTCCTTCGACTTCCTTTCTCTCCCCCGACAATCCAAACAGGGGACCGTCCGAGGCCAGCACCCTCTTGGCCTCCACTTTCATCGCGTCGAACGCTTTCTTGAAGATGACGTTGACCTAATTTCCGTTATCGATGAGGATCCGGGAGACAGTGAAATTTTTGATGGCTGTCTGGATGACCAGCGCATCGCAAAAGGGATCCTCATGATCCGGCATGTCTTTCATTGAGAAGGTAATTTTCTCCTCTGGGGGTGGGGTTTGGGACGTGGAGCCAACGCTCCGGCGGTACATGGTGTGGAGGCTCGCCTTTCGGGAAGCCTCTACTCTCACCCCCTCAAGGATCACTCTAATCCCGCCTCGGGCCCCTACATCAGTCTGGTCCTCACACCTGTCCTCCTCTGCCCGAGGCAGGACTTCCTCGATTCGTACTTCCTGACAACCCTGCTGCTACCGCTGCTCCCTGTTACCTCTCAACTCGAGGAACTCCGGGCACGTGGTCGTAGCGTGCCCCTCTTCTTGGTGGAACTCACAATAGGGGAGCTCCACCGTGGCTTCCTGCCTCCTCCGTCCACCTCTCCTCCTCTACATGGCTATTGCTATAGCCTGATGTTGCTCGGGGAGGGGAGGCCTCTAGCCCTGCCTCCATCCTGGGGGGTGGAACTGACCCTGGCCCCCCTGGCGATAGTCTCCTCCGTGGAAACCCCTCCGCCGGCCTTGGTCTTCCCACTTCAGCTGCCTCCAGCCGAGCCGGTTGTTCTGCTCCTGATGCCCCCACCTGGGTTGCTGATGTTGCTCCCTCTGTCGAGGTTCGGCTCTCCTCACCTCCTGACCTCTGCCACCTCTTGGCTCCTCCTCTGTGGCCCACCTGGCCAGCTTCCGGGCAAACTCCGGGTTCGACGCCTCTATGTCGGCCTCCCTTGGTGCTCTCTCCATCAGTGCCTCAAAGGACACTGGAGGCGCCCTCTTCAGCTCCATTCCGAAAAACCCCGACTGAGGCCCAAGGTTAAAGGCTACCCAAGATCTCCTGTACCTGTAGAACCTCCTCCTGGAACCTGTCCAAGTAGCTCCCCAAGATCTCGTTCACGTCCTGCTTAACGCGGAACAGAGACTTGGACTCCTTCATCTTCCTCGAGGTGGTGAATCTCAACATGAACCCCAGGCGCAGGTCCTCAAAATAGTAGATGGAGTCAGCCGAGAGCTGGTGGAACTAATCTCTTGCCTTCTCCTTGAGGGTGATAGCGAAGAATCTGCACTTGAACCCATCTGACATCTGTCGGATCGAGACCGCGTCCTCAAACCACTGTACGTGCTGGACCGGGTCGCCCTTCCCGGTATAGTAGAACATCTCCGGCTCCCGGAACCCCTCTGGAACTGGGGTTGATGAAACAAACTCGCTGAAGGGGCTGCCCTCCTCTGCTGGACGAGTAGGGGGATCTCGCGCCCCCATCTCGCTAAACCGACCTTCAGATGTCGAGCTAGGGAAGAGCACGCGCCCCTGCAGCTCGTGCTCGCCTCCTCAATTTGCTACCTCCTTCCCGGCTCGTCTGTCGGGCGCGTCCTCGCCCAGGGCTGGGGCGGCGACTACTGAAACCGCTGGTGTCGAGCACTCGGCGCGAGTGTCGAGTGCGAACACGATGAAACTCTGCGTCTCCTGTCTGAACTCGTCTAACACGCCGACAATGGCGAGAGGGGGAGGGGGAGGTGGTGAGTTGGCCCCACCTGAACCTTGCCTTTCTCCTCCAATCATCGAGCTTGCTGAAAATTTTTGGTGTTAATCACACTTCACGCTCACCGCACCAAAAATGTTGAAACTGAAAACTCGGTTTTTGTGGAGTCCACCATTGGGGAAGGGGTGATCGCACACTCCTCTCTCGCGAGCAAACGACTAAGGAAAAAGAACTTGGGACAGACCCAAGGGCTCGGCGTGTGTTGGCGGAAATGTAGTTTTGACCGAAGTCAATGACCTTTACCAGTTTATATATATCTTTATATATAAATCTGAATATATATTTATAAATAAATAAATAAAATCTATTAATGCAAGGGTGGCGTTGTTTCATGAACCGACGTGAATGGTTGGGCATTTATGATAGGAGTAAAATTGGCATGAATTAAGTGCCACATGGCGACATCTTATATGCCAACAATATCTATAAAAGGTGTAAGTTAGAATCAGAGTTGTGCAGCGCGAATCCTGGCAAGGTAGCACCAGAATAATTAAAAGCAGCGGACTGACTTTGCAAGCTTAGAAAAGCAGCGTGAATAGCTCCTTGCGGACAGCCACTTGCGAATAGCTTTGTAAAGCGCGTTAATTTTGGCGAACTCCTTCTGGCGGTTGGTGGACAGCAAATCCTGGCAAGGTGGCGGACTGTTTTTTTACAGTATAATCAAAGCAGCAGCAGTGTTTTTTTTAAATTTATGCGGGCTGCTCCGTTTGCAAGTTTTTTTGTTGAGTGCTTGTTGTAGTGAAGTTTTGTTGAGTTTTAACTCAAAGGACTTGTGTTGTAACTTTATAAATCTTTGATATAAAAGGAAGGTTTGTTTGTTTGTATATTGGTGCTCTGTTAAACGCTTCTAACAGTGGTATCAAAGCGAGGTTGCGAACCTTGTTAGTAACTCAGAAGAGTTGAAGAGATCGCAACAATGGAGATGGTAAATGCTATGCCGGGTCAAGTTCCCAAGTTGACGAAGACGAACTATGGGAACTGGAGCATCCAGATGAGAGTGCTGCTAGCATCAAAGGAGCTTTGGGAGATCGTTGATGATGGGTATGAATAGCAGACTACTGAGCAAGAGGCGGCGTTAACTAACGCACAAAGAACGGCACTGAGAGAGGCAAGGAAGAGAGACAAGAAGGCTTTGTTCTTGTTATACCAAGGGGTTGATGAAGCAACCTTTGAGAAGATCTCTGATGCTCGAAGTTCTAAGGAAGCATGGGAAACCTTGCAACGCTCCTTGCAAGGAGTTGACAAGGCAAAGAAGGTGAAGCTGCAATCTCTCCGACCAGAGTATGAAGTTATGAAGATGCAAAATTCTGAGAAAGTTGCTGACTATGTGACTCGTCTGCGAACGCTTGCAAACAAAATGAAGCGCAACGGAGAGACGATTGATGATGTGAGTTTCATGGAGAAACTTCTGCGATCGATGTCAAAAAAGTTCAACTATATAGTAGTGGCGATAGAAGAGTCGAAGGATCTCACTCAGATATCTGTTGATGAACTCATAGGCTCTCTGCAAGCCCATGAATACCGCATGCTACAAGATGAAGAGTCAAGTGGCTTAGAGAAAGCACTTCAGACTCAGCTGAACTTTGGAGAGAGTTCAGGAAGAGGTGGTGGCCAGCGAGGTCGAGGCTACCAAGACAGAGGCAGAGGAAGAAGAGATGGAAGACATTAGAACTTCCAGAAAGAGGCAGAGCAACTTCAAGTTAGAGAGCAAGAAGGAAGAGGAAGAGGTCGTGGAAGAGGCCGAGGCAGAGGCCGTGGTGGAATGACCCAAGTCCAATGTTACAACTGTAACAGGTTTGGGCATATGAGTTATGACTGCAGACTTCCGAGGAGAAATGAGGAGACCAACCACTATGTTGAAGCAAGAAACACTGGTGGTGATCCAATGATGTTCTTAACTTACAGAGGAGCTGAAGGTGGTAAAAATGAAGTTTGGTACTTGGACACAGGAGCGAGCAACCATATGTGTGGTGAGAAGGAGTTGTTCGCTAACCTTGAACCAAGTGCTGGTGAGGTTAGCTTTGGTGATGCTTCAAAGATCTCAGTAGAAGGCAAAGGGTTGATAGTGGTCACCCTCAATGGCGAGATAGTGCATCTCAACGATGTGCTCTATGTTCCTGGCTTGAAGAGTAACATCTTAAGCCTTGGACAGTTGGTAGAGAAAGGCTACTGCATTCAGTTGAAGGATGGTTCGTTGGCTATGAAGAACCATCAAGGCAAAGAGGTGGTGAAAGTAAAGATGACGACGAATCGTCTCTTTACTTTGAAGATGGATGCCGAGAAGATGGCATGCCTAGCAAGAACTGAAGAGGAAGAAGAAGCTTGGTTGTGGCACCATAGAATGGGTCACTTAGGCTTCAGTGGTCTGAAGCTTCTGTCACATGCAAAAATGGTGGAAGGTTTGTCTAAGATCTTACCACCACAGAAGGTCTGTGAAGCTTGTACGAAGGGAAAGCAGAAGCGGCAGAGCTTTGAAGGAGGAAAGTCTCGTAGAGCAAGGAGACAGCTTGAACTGGTTCATTCGGACATTGCTGGTCCGTTTGATATTGCCTCAGTTGGAGGAAGCAAATACTATATTACCTTCACTGATGACTTTAGTCGGAAGTGTTGGGTTTACTTCTTGAAGGAGAAATCCGAGGCACTTGACAAGTTCAAGGAGTTCAAGGCAATGACAGAGAAGGAGATTGGGCAGTACCTGAAGGTACTCAGAACTGACCGAGGTGGGGAGTACACCTCAAAGTTATTTGATGCTTTCTGTAAAGAGCATGCAATGTTTTAAATGTCGGATGTCGGTTACATATCGGATTGGGTTTTTAAATGTCGGATGTCGGATGTCGGAGACATGTCGGAGACATTTGAAAATGTCGGGTTTTATATTTTTACAGTTTTTTATTATTATTTATATTGTTAAAACAATGATAAATGATAAATATTTAACTTTTTTTATTTGCATGTTTGTTAGGGCTATCAAGAAAATATTTCTGCAGACATATAACAGTGAAATAGAACAGCAAATGAATATGATGAAAATGTAATTTCACAATAGTACAATACTGGTTTGTTAAGTGCTAGGTATACTAATTAACCTGGAAAACATAACATTTATTGTGCGCAACAAGTATATGCGTCTATTCAAATTTCAATCAGTAAAAATTGAATATTTTAAACTATTGAATGACTTACTTAAGTTAGTCTCACGGTCTCACCTTAGTCATCCCCGATCCCTTCTGAATGCATTGTTTGATTTGTTTCATCGTTATCTGTCTCGTAATCACCTTCTGAAATCTCCTCTTCAATGAGGTTCTCCTCTGATGAAGTAGAAAACTCTACTTCCTCTTCTTCATCAACACAATCTAATTTTCTTTTGCCTTTCTTCTTTGATGATTTAGTATTTGGAGTCATTGAAGATTGACGAGACTCACGAGAGCTTTTTCTTGGTTCTGTATCAACATCCATACACTCTGCCACTTGCTGCCAAGTTAACCCCTCTCCAGGAAAGACCTCATCATCTTCATCATCAATTGATTTCTTTGAAGAACTGGAGCCCACCAACCACTCTGTCACATTTCCATCTTCAAAGTTTTTTGCAGCTATTGGATCTCTTTTAGCTTCCATTGACCTTGTTTTTAGAGTAGCATTGAATTTTACGAAGACAAGATCATTCAATTTTTTATGATCAAGTCTATTTCTCTTTTTTGTATGAATCTATAATTTATAAAGTCAATCAATGCAATTAATATAAAATTTGTGATAATCAATATATACAAATTTAATTACAAATTATAAATAAATAATAACTTACCAACTCAAATGTACTCCAATTTCTTTCACAACCTGAAGAGCTAGTAGTCAATCCGAGAATACGTACAGCCATATCTCTCAAATCAGGTGCGTCATTCCCATTAAACTTCCACCAATTCACTAATTATTTTTAAACACAAAATAGTAATAAAAAAATTAGCAACATGAAATTATAAATAAAACTATTCAGTAAAACAAGTGAATAATTTAAGAAATTTAAAATTATTTATACCAAGATCAAGAGAACTATTGAGACTTTGTCTCTTTGCAATTTCTCTTCCAAAAGATCCTCTCTTATTTCGATAGAGACATATTTGATCAGCAATACGATCTTGAAGAGCCACATCACTCCCATACATCTTAGACATACAATCAATTACCGCATCCATGTATTTTCCGTCTTTCTCCATTTTTTCCCAATTTGCAAAATAAAAGTATGGATTAAGGTAATGACCAACAATATGAAGGGGAGTGCTCAACTTACTATCAATCCTTCTTTCAATTAGCTTCCATATGGGAAGATATCGAGATTCATTACGATTTAGAGCAATCCCAATTTCTTCTTTAGCCTTTAATATATCTCCGTATATCCACCCCATAGAAGGCGTATCTCCATCAGCTCTTCTCAACACCTTCACTAAAGGAGCAAATATACTAACAGCAATCTCCGCATCTTTCCAAAATTTCACATTATATACAATTGCAACGACCTGTAATTTTAAATAAAGCAAAATTGATCATAAGTTCATAACCGTTTAAGAACTAAGAAGTAAGAAGTAACACAAGTTAATCATAATTTAATTATAAAACAAAGTTTTGTATTTTACCCTCTTTCCAGCTGGTGTGCTAGCTAACTTTGAGTTTTCCCATTTTTGCGATGAGAACATGTTCCTTAGCTCTTTCTTCTTATCTAAAATGCTTTGCAAAGATAGAAATGCAGTAGCAAATCTAGTCACTCCTGGCCGAATAAGTTCATGAGAATTTAAATCTTTTGTAAATTGCCTCAGCAAATCAAGAGAAATGGTATGTCCATATATAAACACTGTCAAAATACGACCAAGGGTGATGGCATTTTTGATTTGCCTTATTTTTGCAATATCTCCAAGTAATAAATTAATTGTGTGGGCTGCACAGGACGTCCAAAATATGGCAGGTCTTTTAATAGATAGCATCTTTGCCGCTAACATATTATTAGATGCACTGTCCGTGACAACTTGCACCACATTGTCTTCTCCCGGTCCAGACTCAGATCCGATAGCCTCGTCAACAAAATCAAAAATGAATTTTCCATCATGAACGTCAGATGAGACATTCCTTGACATCCAAAATGCTACTCCTGCTTCACAGTGAACCATAATATTCATAATACTCCTTCCCTTTCTGTCACTCCATGCATCAGTCATAATGCTACAACCACTCAACCTACAAGTAGCGGTGAATGTGTTTAATGATTCTTTTGTTCGCTCAACCTCAATCTTGAGATGTTTGTTACTCAACTCATATGGTGTAGGGCCTTTCAACCCTTGCCCACACTGCCCAATAGCTTGTACCATGTGATCAAAGGAAGGAAGCGTCACAAAATTAAAGGAAACACCGGCCTCGTATATCCATCTTGCGATATATGCGTTTGTTTCCTCCCTTATTTTCTTCTTCCACCTATCTCCTCCTAATGCAAACTTCCCACTTTTACTTGTTTGTCCAACACTATCCGCAGGTATTTGGAAATGTATATCCAACGGTCCTTTTGTCTTCATTTTAGAAAACAAACTTCCATGTGATTGAGAGTTGTCTTCTGAATTCATTGCACCTCCAATTACTACTTCATCACGGTCTGCCTCCAATCTAGCAATTTTGGCTTCTTTCAGTGCTAGCTGTGACTTTAAAGCAGCATCAGCTTGAATTTTCACCTCAGTTGGTACTTTTGGGCATGGTTTAACATTGCCTCGTATCCCAGCTAGATGTGCCTTCAATCGACTCACCCCACCACTTAGTACTTGACTGCAATACCGACATCGAACCCTATTTGTGTCCTTCGCATCAACCTTCTCACCGTGAGACCAAAAAGGATCTCTACCTAGCTTAGTACTTGATTCCTTTGTGGAAGCTTCAGACGACATCACGAGTATTCTAAATAAAGAAGATCAAAAAAATGAAAGAAATGTAAGTATAAATGTAATATTCCAAAATAGAATAACTTACAACTTACAAATAAACACCTGCTCTTTTGACTTTGAGCAATTTGTATATATGCAAATTAAAAGGGCAAAATCAAATGATCAAAAAAATATAAGGTATAAAGAACAGTAAATTTATTTTGACAAGTGCGGCAATGAAAGATTCAAATGTAAAGGCCAACAGGATAAGACTTCTCTAACATATTTGGAGGAGTTAAAAAAAAGTAATGTAATGTCAAAAATAACAATTTTAAAAGGGTGCATGGTTCATGTGCTCATAAGTTTCTTCACTACCTTAGTACAATTACAATGAAGTAAATAAATTCAAGCAGCCCATATAACAAATTAACAATAGAATGTCATGGCAAGAGATTTTAACAACTTGCATCATTTTGGATAATTATGGAACGTGTTGTAAGCTGTCAACAACATAACTTGTCAATAGGTATAGGTCTCAACTAAATATAACTATTCCAGCACATATAACAAATTAACAATAGCGTTGGGTCTTGTGATTATTCTCTACTTGTAGAGATAGAGATTTTTAAGTTTTGTTTCAATCGTTTTCGTCTGTGTTTTTATTTAAATACTAATTTATTTTCGCGCACTCTTGCGCTTATACTCCTATCACATGTTTCTATATTTGAAAGTTTTGACTCTTTGTGAGCGATCAAATTAATATAGTTTTATAAATATCAATTGTTGCAAGTAACCCCTCGGCTTCATGCATGGTTGCACCTATGAGTTTTACCCATTATTCCCCGTCATATAGGAGTTTTGCGATAAAGAAGATGAAAATAGTATCTTCTCCAAGTGTATATTACATAAAAAAATTCAGTATACGAACCCAAACAACATGCTATTAAATGTAGTTATAAACAAACCAAATTTTTAATTGATGACATGTAAATCTCAAAATTAATAGTTTTTTCATGTAAGTCAAAGTTTTACGTTCATATGTTCTGACTGAAATCATCTCAAATCATATATTGGTTGGTGGGAGTGATCATTAACAATAAGCAAGAAATTGAACCATGTCCAAGGCAATCCTTGATGTAGGTTTCAAGAACATAACAGAAATTGTGAAATTGCTAAAGAAATAAAAAATATGATCAACAGGCAGGCTTTGACCGAAAAAATTGTGGTACCCTTGCGAGAGCGGAGAATTTCAGCGAGAGCGGAGACTTCCGGCGAGGAGCAGAAACTTCCAACGAGGAGAAGAAGATAAATCTAGGACATGAAGGAGTCGAGCATGCGGGATCTGAAGGTCGACGGGAGCAGAAACTTCTTCGTTCGCTGCTTCGTTCGCTGCTCAACGCCGACGGAGGTGGAGGGAGGAAGAGCAAGAAATGGCTGCTTCGTTCGCAGCTCACCGCCGACAGAGGAGGGAGGAGCGAACTTCCTGCTCTGCTTCTGCTCAGCGCCGCGCGACAGCTCGAGAGGAAATTTAGGGCCGCGGCTGTTAGGGCACGGGCTGCTAAAGCTTTGATTTTATACAAAATAAAAAAAACCGACATGCATTTAAAACGGGCGATGTTTTAAAAATCGGATTCGGCCGACATTTCGGATTGTTACCGAAATGTCGGCCGAAATAATTAAAAACGTTAATTTTGTGTTCGATTGAAAAATTAGATCGTTTTCCCTTCAAAACCGACATGTCGGCCGACATGTCGGACATGTCGGCCGACATTTAAAACACTGAGAGCATGGGATTGCTCATCAGTTGACTGCAGCATACTCGCCTCAGCAGAACGGAGTTGCTGAGAGAAAGAACTTGACAATTCAGAACATGACGAGAAGTATGATAAAGGGGAAGAAGTTGCCGAAGATGTTCTGGGCTGAAGCAGTACAATGTGATGTGTACTTGCTGAACAGATGTCCAACTAAGAGTGTGAAGTTCAAGACTCCATATGAGGCATGGAGTGGATGGAAGCCAAGTGTGTCGAGTATGCTACAACACTTTCCCCCTTCGCCTATCTAGCAGTGTACTAGATTCGGCCAAACTTCTCCACTAACTCAGAACCCAAAACAGGCTCCTACACCTCAGGCCCAAGGCCCTACAACTCAGCTTTTCCACAAAGCCTACACTCAGCCACCAAGGCCTACACTCAGCCACCAAGGCCTACACTCAGAGATTTAACTCTCCTACCCTCAGCCTTTATAATTACAGGCTTACAAGACTCAGATTCAAAGGATCCTACAAGTTATAATGAATACAAAATGTATAAACTCAACAACTTAGATGAAAGAGAGATAAGTTGTGAGATTCTTGATGAGTTCTTGGAAGAACTCAGCTGTACTCAATCTGACTTAGCTTTCTTCAAAGCTTCTTGAAAGTAGAACTCAATAAGATTGACTTCTTCTGCAGTTGATCCTTGATCTCTGCTACTTAAGGTTCAGAGTAGATCTAAACTCTTCTTCTCAGTCTGGTTCCAACAACTGATTTCTTGGATGGAGCTCTCTCTCTCCAACTTCTTAGATCTGCACTTGATAGCACGATCTTCTTTGTTTAAACACTTGATCAATGATCTGAACCACTTGATGTTTTTCAACTACTTCAACTCTTATTTCTGTAGACTGTATATGCCTATTTATAGGCCTTCTTCATGGTAACCGGCTGGTCCGGTCCATAACAGAATTCTGACAACTCTGACAGGTGCTGTAGACCGGCTGGAATGGCAGCTGTCAAGTCATCCAGTCAGTTCTTGAAAATTCTGTAACTGTCTGCAAGTGTCGAGACTGTCTGTCTTGAAGTGTCGACACTTATTGACCAAGTGTCGACACATGTTGTCTAAGTGTCGACACTAGCCTACAAGGTGTCGACACAACTCCTTGTGTTGTAGATTTAATATCTCGACACCGTTTCTTCTTCATGTGTCGACACTGATAATGTGTGTCGACACAAGTACTTGTACTTCAGAATTTTGCTGAATTCTTCTAAGTGTCGACACAACACCTTTGTGTCGACACATCTTCATGTGTTGAAACTGTTAAGTGTCGACACTGCTTCTTGGTGTCGACACATGTCTTCAGTGTTGATACTTGTTGAGTGTCGACATATTGCTCTGGGTGTCGACACTTTCTTCTTCTGTCGAGACTCTGGCTGTGTGTCGACACAACTCTTGTCGACTCCTTAGTGTCGACACTTGTACTTAGAATATTTTGTTGAACTTTGCTGTTTTTTGCTAAGTGTCGACACAGCTCCTTGTGTCGACACTTTCTTCAAGTGTTGAGTCTTCAGCTAAGTGTCGACACATTGTTCTGGGTGTCGACACTAACTCTCAGTGTTGACTCTTCTGCTAAGTGTCGACACATTGTTCTGGGTGTCGACACTTGTACTTAGTCTCTGTTAACTTTTGCTGAGTGTCGACACAGCTCCAAGTGTCGACACTTTCTTATGTAGACACTGTTTCTCTGGGTGTCGACACAACTGTTAAGTGTCGACACAGCTTTACTGCACTTTCTTTATTGAGTGTCGACACAGCTCCTTGTGTCGACACTTTCTGTCTGGTGTCGACTCAGCATCCCTGGTGTCGACACAATGACTCCAAGTGTCGACACTGCTTGCCTGGGTGTCGACACAAGTCTTCTTAAGTGTCGACACTTTCCCTCTGGGTGTCGACACATGCACTTAGAAACTTTTTCTTCTTTCCTGCAAATACTTAGTCTGCACAAGTAAACTCAAATCTCATCAAATACATTTTGATGTATATCATTGAGTTGGGTGAGGCTTCTTCAAATCAGGTACATTTGAACCAATGTACCCAACAATCTCCTCCTATTTGAAGAAGTCATAACCCTTAGTCAATGATATACACCATTCATAATAAAAATACAAAATGATGTAAGACAGGATTATGTAAACAGGAAAGTACATCACATGTATTAAACAAACATGCATAATCAGATAACATCTCAGAACAATTATGAAATAAATTTAACACATAGCTAATTTATCACACAACACATTGTTCCAATACTTTGTCATATTCATTTTCAAAAGTTTACAGAATGTTTATCAGCAAAAAGATTACATAGTAAACTTAAGAAATTTTCTAAGCTATTTCTGTTCAGCCTCCTTAATGACTATTCCTTTTCAAGCTTGAACTCTGGCTTGAACAGGAGCTTCAGCATCTTCTGTTTCAGCAGGCTTTTTACCTTTCAGCTCCTTCTTCTTGAGTTCCTCAGCCTTAATCTTTTGCCTCTCAAAGTAGTGATAAGGCTTAGGAAAGTACTTGCTAGGCTCCAGAGCTGTAGGAGGTAGCTTTCCCATCTTGGCCTTCCTTCTATATTGAACTATGGCCTCCTGTCTTGATTCATGTTTCCTCCATTCAGTTTCAGAAAACCATTTGTTCATGTCATGCACATTATCTTTGGCAGCTTTCCAGGCAGTCAAAATGATGTTTCTTGAGGTAGGGCTCCACTGCTCAAAGTCTGGCATTTGTTCAGCTTGTTCCCTAAACCTCTTCTTAGACAATCTTGTCTCTTTTTCTTTCTGCAGTGCCTCTTGCATGGCTTCAGAAATTGGCTGAACAACTTTCTCAATTATGACATTGTCCTTACCCCCAGATGGGCTATACATGGACTGTATGTCAGCATGAATCATGTCAAAATCTGGAGGGTAGATAACTTGAGCCACTTCTGGTTGCTCCCCTCCTAAATATGCAGGATGAATGCCAGATTCAGCAACATTGTCATCATCACAAAGAGGAGGATAACCCAGTGTAGCTCTGATGGAATTAGATATCCACTTGGCATGATCAGAACTAGCTTTGACTAAAACCCTCTCCCCCTTTATGACTTCTCTTTCTATATGATCTCTGACATCATCTTTCTGAAATCTTACTTGATTATCCAAATAATTGACTCCATCTTTAAAGAAAGATTTTAACATTTGGAGCTTATCAGTGATTAGCTTTTGTGAATCTTGGATGACAGTCTTAAGAGCAGTGCTTTCTTCTAAGAATACTTTGTCAAATTCAGCTTTAACAGTAGTAGTAGAGGTAGAAGGTCCAGCAGCTATGTTCTTTAGTTCTGTGACTATTGCATTGTGAGATGCAGTAAGGTTGTCATTCATTCTTATCTGATTTTCAAGAACATAACCTTGCTTCACAGCTATGTCATCCACCTGTACTTTTATCTTCTCCTAGTGTGTTGTCAAGTACACCACTGCATTTTCACCCTTGTGGAAGCAGTCAGTCATTTCTTTCTTGTTAAGATTCATCTCAAATCTTATTGACTTTATGTCCTGGGCTAGATCAAACTGTAGTGATATGTGCCCTGCATCAACATACTTCTCAATTTCTTTCCTGTGTTCATCCAGTTTAATCTGCACAGCAACCATCAGTGCACTATAATCAACTGATGGTGCTTGTTGAACTATAGGCTGTGGTGCTATAGTTTGGAGAGCTTTCTTGTAACTCTGACTCCTTCTCTTGAATACATAAAGTTTCTGTTTTTTTGCCCTTGCAGCCTCCTCATCTTCAGATGCTGAGGAGCTAGCAATTTCAACCCTCTCCTTAGGGCTTGGGGGCCTCTCAATCTGCACATCTTGTGTCTTTTCAGTTTCTTGTCTTGCAGGCTCTTCATGAACTTGCACTTGCTCCCCCTCAATTGGAGCATTCTCCACTTCAGCAGCAGCATTGTCCTTGTCAAAATCTTGTTGATCCAGATTGAGAAATAAATCTTCCATAGTATACTCTTGTGGTGAATGAGCTGGAGAACTTATTGGCTCTTCAACCACTGGATCAGATACAGCTTCTACTACAACAGATGTGTCTTCTATGACAGCCTCTGGGACTTGGCTATCCAGCTGAGTTTGCTGATTAACATCAGACAAATCAGTATCCTCTATAGGAAAATCTAAAGTACTTAGTTCAGTGATTACCTCTAGGATGATGTTTGTAGCTTGCTCACTCTCTAGTGTAGTTGGTTCTTCTACAACTAGATGTTCCCCCTGGATGTGATCCTTGTGGATGGGGCTAGCTTGAGGTAGCTCCCCCTGGATTTCAGCATCTACTTGTTGTGCTGGAGACTTCACAGCAGGTCCTTCCTCATTCTCATCTGGTGTGAAGACAACTTGTTCTTCACTGTCTGAGCTGCTAGTGGACTCTTGAGCCACTGGTGCAGTTTTCCTTTTCTTCCTTTGAGGTGATACTTTCTCAGGAATGACCTTCTCAGGGGTTGACATCTCCTTAGTCAACACCCTGTCTCATCTAGAGAATATCCTTAAATCCATCTTCCTCATATGGTTTATCTTACTCCCAGCAGCCTGACCCATAACTTCAGGTATTACACCAGCAAGGTAAAGACTTAAAATTCTGCCCAGGTTGGGCTTCTTCAAGCTTTCCTTTATCTTTTCAAAAACTATAACAGACCAATCAGTTTTCAGATTGAATATAATCCTGGTCATAATGCTGAACATTGAGGCAGATATCCTGTCATGCCCTCCTGGCTTGCTCAATATTACTTTCCCAACAATTTCAGATAGGAATTTCCCTTGACTGTTCATTCCTTTTCTATTGAAGACTGAACCAATCTTCATCTTAGAATCTAATCCACACCAAGTTAGAGCTTCCCTTGTCTTAGAAGCAATTACTTCATCCTCTTCATTAGTTCTTGGCAGCTGTAGAATCTTCCTCAAGCTCTTAGGTGACATCTTCACCTTCTCACCATGAACCCTGGATTTGATCTTGAATCCAGTTTCATCTACCTTAGCTTCATTGATGAATTCCAAGACTTCCTTCTTCCAAATTTTTGTTGGCTCTGAAACAAGATATTCTAACCCTGAGTCAGCTACTAGGGTTACGACAATCTTGATGTCTTGGTCGGCATCATCAAAAGCATTGCGCACCAGCTCGTAACCTTCGTTGACGTTCTCCTCAAGCTTTGGCGCCATTAGGGTTGAAGAATTTGACTTGAGAGAAGAGAGGTGTCGACACAGAAGTTTTGGGCTCGAAACTTTTGAAAGCGTGTCGACAAACAAAGGCAAAACCCTATTTATACCTTTCTAATTTTGAAGATGAAAAGGCGGGCAGCCAACTGAAATTGTGTCGACACTGGCGATAAGTGTCGACACTGACTTATAATGTCTCGACACATATGTGTCGACACAATTTTAGTCAACAGATAATATGTGTCGACACTTGTTTATGTGTCGATACTACTCAACTCGACATTTAGTCGAGACTTTACTTAGAAAATTCTGAGTAAGACTTAAGTGGCGACACCACTTTGGATGTGTCGACACCTACTTGACATGTGTCGACACTAATATTCTGAAGTGTTGACACCAACTTCCTAGAAGTGTCGACACCTTTTTCCTGAAGTGTCGACACCTTCTTTCTGTGTCGACACAGAAATCTCTATGTGTCGACACCTTTTTACTTAGCCAATTTCAATTCAGTAAACTTACTCTAAGTTTATCATTTCTTGTTCAATTTTAAATCTATTGAACTTAGCTTCTTCTAGGGGCTTAGTGTACATATCAGCTAGTTGATTATCAGTTCTAACATATTCTAGTAAAATATCTTCTCTTTCTACATGCTCCCTAAGAAAATGATATTTAATTTCAATATGTTTTGTTCTACTATGGGATACAGGATTATTGGCTATTGAAATAGCACTAGTAGAATCACAAAAGAGTGGAGTTCTACTTACCTGAATTCCATAGTCCTCTAGCTGATGTTGTATCCACAGAAGTTGAGCACATCAACTTCCAGCAGCCACATATTCTGACTCTGCAGTGGAGATAGCCACACTTGTTTGCTTTTTGCTACTCCATGAAATTAGTCTCCCACCTAGGAATTGACAGGTTCCAGTAGTGCTTTTTTTATCTTCTTTGCATCCTGCAAAGTCTGCATCTGAATAACCTGTTAGATTAAAATCCCTATTCCTAGGGTACTAGAGGCCTAGATAGGGAGTGCCCTTTAGATATCTCAATATCCTTTTAACTGCTGTCAAATGAGACTCTTTAGGGCAGGCTTGATACCTTGCACAGACACATGTAGCATACATGATATCTGGTCTACTTGCAGTCAAGTATAATAGGGAGCCAACTATCCCTCTATACAAGGTTTCATCCACAGGTTTCCCTGCATCATCCTTGCTAAGAGACATACTTGACCCCATAGGAGTCTTCATGGTGCTGGATGAATCCATACCATACTTCCTTATGAGTTCTAGGGTGAACTTGGACTGACATATGGATAAACCACTCTCAGTCTGTCTTACTTAGAGACCCAAGAAGAACTTTAGCTCTCCCATACTACTCATCTCAAATTGACTTTGCATTAGTTTTGCAAACTTTTTGCAAAGACTACTTTCAGTAGACCCAAATATAATGTCATCTACATATATTTGGACTAGTATAACTTTGCCTCTAGATTCCCTAAGGAATAGAGTCTTATCTATTTTCCCCCTTGAGAACTTGTTCTCAATGAGGAAACTAGATAGGGTTTCATACCAAGCCCTAGGGGCTTGCTTTAACCCATATAAAGTTTTCCTAAGTCTATAGACATGATTAGGTAAAGTTGAATCAACAAAACTTGAGGGTTATTCCACATAGACTTCTCCTTTAAGATTACCATTTAGAAATGCTGACTTGACATCCATTTGGTAAACTTTGAATTTTTGAAAGGTTGCATAGGCCAGGAACATCCTTATGGCTTCCAGTCTGGCTACTGGAGCAAAGGTTTGATCAAAATCAATACCTTCTTCCTGCCTATATTCTTTAGCAACTAGTCTTGCTTTATTCTTAATAATGACCCCTTGTTTATCCAACTTATTCTTGTATATCCACTTGGTTCCTATTATATTGTGGTCTTTAGGTTTAGGAACAAGTTCTCAGACCTTGCACCTCTTGAACTGATTCAGCTCTTCTTGCATTGCTTCAGTCCATTGTGGATCTAGAATGGCTTCTTCAAACTTCTTTGGTTCAACTTGAGATAGAAAACTGGAGTAGATTGCTGCATTCAGATTTCTGCTCCTTGTTTGTACCCCTTGTCTTGGATCTCCAATAATCTGCTCTACTGGATGATCTCTAAGATGTCTATTGGCTGGAGGCATCCTGACTTCTGGTTGAACCTTTTCAGTTTCATCATCATGTTGTACTCCTTGTACTTCTTCTGCATTTAGTACATGTAGTACTCCCCCTGGACAACAGCCATTGTCTTCTACTTGCTGTCTTGCAGTAGATTCTTCTTCTAGAGTGAGCTTGTTCATCTTCTTTGTTAAACCTGTGGGGCTGCATACACTACTAGACAACTCATTGTTAATAAGTTTAGTCTCATCAAATACTACATGTACAGTCTCTTCTACAACTTGAGTAGGCAAGTTGTAGACTCTATAAACCTTACTATTGTTGTTGTACCCAACAAAAATTCCCTCTTGGGACTTGGCAGCAAACTTAGTCAAGTAAGACTTTCCATTGTTAAGTATGAAACATTTGCAACCAAAGATCCTGAAGTAGGATAGGTTTGGTTTCCTGCCTTTCATAACCTCATAGGGGGTCTTGTTGAGGCCTTTAGTTATGGTAGCCCTATTAATAACATGGCATGCAGTATTGACTGCTTCAGCCCAGAAATATTCTGGTAGTGATGTATCACTTAATAGGGTTCTACCTGCCTCAATCAAGGTTCTATTCTTCCTCTCAGCAAAGCCATTTTGCTGAGGTGTTCTAGGTGAAGAAAACTCTTGAAATATCTCAAAGTCTTCACATAGTTTTGTCATGTTATCAGACTGAAACTCAGTACAATGGTCACTTCTTATTTTGACCACTGTACTATTTAGTTCATTCTGAATTTGCTTGACAAAGCTATAGAAGACATTAGGTGTTTCTGATTTCTGTCTTAAGAAGAACACCCAGAAAAACCTTGAGTAGTCATCTACAACTACAAAGGTATAGACCTTCCTACCTAGACTGTGAACTGGCATTGGACCAAAGAGATCCATATGCAAGAGGTATAAACACCTCACAGCATCTCTGTTTTCTATGTTTCTAAAGGTGGATCTAGTCTGCTTGCCTTTTTGACAAGCTGAGCAAATATCATCTTTAACACACTTAACTTGAGGACCATTCTTCACTAACTCTTTGCTAAAGAGTTTGCCAATTGTCTTGTAGTTTAGATGGGCTAGCCTCTTGTGCCATTTGACACAATGAGAGACTTTCTCATCTGCTACAAGACACACTTGAGAACCATTGGTCTCACACATAATGTCTAGGCAGTAGACATTCTTCTTTCTATATCCTGTCAAAATGATCTCTTGATCAGTTGACCTCTTAATATGACAACCATTCTTAACAAATGAGATGTTATACCCTACATCACTTAATTGACTTATACTTATTAGGTTGTGTTTCAACCCTTTAACATAAGTCACTTGAGTAATGGTAACCAAGTTGCTAGAAATGTTACCAAATCCTTTGATAGTTCCTTTTTCAGAACCACCAAAGGTAACTTTTGGACCATCTTTAATAGGTGTGTAGTCCCTTAGTAGTCTCCTTGTCCCAGTCATATGTCTGGAACATCCACTGTCCAAGTACCATATTGGGGCATGGCCACTTGGACTTACCTGCAAAACAGATTAGTGAACCTTAGAACCCAAAGAATTCTTGGGTCCTTGGTACTTGTTAGTTCGCATCCTGACAAAGCTACCTGCAGGCTTTCCTACAGGCAGATTGCTACTCACTTTGGCACTAGCATTGTGCCAACAGTCCATTGCAAAATGACCTATCTTGCCACAGCACCAACATTCAAACTTATTGTACCTTTGCTTAGGTACAGTCTTAGTTGTTTTATCCACAGCTGGCTTGTTGAGTGTTGGGGCTTTGCCCTTGGACTTGGACTTGGACTGAACAGTCCTTGCAGGTCTAGTAAATCCCAGTCCAGCTTTACCTTTGTGATGAACAAATTCATCAATTATGGGTTAAACTGACTTAGGTTTAGAAAACCTAGCAACTAAGTCCTTCTGCTTCTGAAGATTAATCTCCAGAATCTTTATTTGATCATTCTTAAATGATATAGTCCCCATCTGAATCACTGTTATGTGCTTCAGTCTGGCTATCTCATTAAGCTTTTGATCAAAAGACTTCTCAAATTCTGTTGCAGCAGCTTTGAGATCAGCAATTTCCTTTGCCTGACTTTTGGCTAGGGACTTGCTCTTCTTATAAGCTTGCAATAGAACTCTATATTCATCTATCAGCTGATGAATATCTTCCTCAGACTCAGATGCACTCTCATCATTTGATGATGATGAATCTGATTCTGTACTGACACAAGAAACTGAACTTAAAGTTGAACTTTGTATCTTACTGGGTCCTGGCTGCTCCAGGATTTTGTCATTTTCAGTCAATGCCATCAGTCCTTGGCACTGACAGTCTTCTTGTTCATATATAGAATTCATAATCTCCATGAACTCTTCTTCTTCTTCTTCAGCAAACAGCCCTATGTATGGCTCAGCATCTGACTCAGTTTCTGAAGAATAAATATCTGACAGAGTCTTCTCCTTTTTGGCAACAAATGACTTTTCTTTCTTGCCTTTGAAATGAGTCTTCTTCTTGTCACTAGACTCCTTTCTCTTCTCTGGACAATCTGCTATCACATGACCTTGTCTATTACAGCAATAACACACAATTTTTAATAGTGTAGCTTTGCTAGACTTTGACTTTTTCTTATCTTTCTTTGAAGACCTCTTTTTCTGATAAGAGTCTTCCTTTCCTTGTGAAGTAGACGGACTTGACCTCCACTGTTTCTTCTTTAAGAATTTCTGAAAATGTCTTGTGAAGGCAGCAAAGTCCTCATCACTTTCACTGCTTTCAGAATTTGTGCTGACTGACTCATCTGACTCTGATTCAACTACCTTTGGAGGTGGAGTTGGTGACTTACTCCTGTACTTTCTGGGGGCTTCTGTCTTGAAAGCTACTGTTCTTTCCTTGTGTTCATTTCTTGTGGATTTCTCCTCCTCTTTCCTCACTGTCAACTGCATTTCATAAGACAACAATTTGTCAAACAGTGTAGGTGGAGGAATTTCTCACAACTTAGCCATTTCTCTAATGACACAGATCTTGGTGTCCCAATCTTTTGTTAGGAACCTTAGAAACTTGTCATTGAGTTCATAATTACTGAACTCTCTGTCATAGGACATGAGTTCATTCACTATTCTGTAGAACTTCTTATAGCACTCAGTTATGCTGTCACTCTTTCCTTGTCTAAAACTTTCATACTCTTGATTAAGCAAGGATTTTCTGTCTTGTCTTACCTCTTCAGAACCCTCCATATACACAATAAGAGTATCTCACATCTCTTTGGCTGTCTTACAGTGTATTAGATTCTGAAAAGTTGCATCATCTATGACACTCACTATAATGTTCTGAGCCCTTTTGTCCATGGTGGCTAGGACAATCTCATCCTTTGTCATTTCAGAGAATTCCTTTGGTGTTCTTTGATTAGCATCTAGGACTGAAACCTTCATGGGCACATATGGCCCTTCCTTTACTGTGATATAAATTCTAGGGTCTGAAGCTTCCATAAAGAGTCTCACTCTTTCCTTCCAGATCCCAAAGATTTCTTTCCTACATATAGGTAGCTTCATGGATCCTAATTCCTTGTGATTTTCAGTGGAACCCATAGTTCTTGATTTTCTTGATTCTGTAATTCACTTAGACTGAATCTGCCAACAGGATCTACTCAGACTGTTAGTCCTTTTTGAAGAAAGATTCTACTGTCTACATATTATATTCAACAACAATATCTTGGATCTGATATCTGCTCAGTCCAAGAAGAAGGAGACATATAGGTTGCTCGGGTGTCTAAACATCACATATTTATTTCTATTTTATGTAAATATTCTTTGTGAATCTGGGGTTTGTAATCCTGTACTATAAAGGCCGGGTCTTAGTGACCTGTGTTTGGCTTTATGCCGGGTGATAGGTCTGTGTGACCTGGGTTGGCTTAGTGCCTAAGTTGTTGGTCTGTGTGACCTGTGTGTGGTCCTGTGGGATCGGTGTTGTAAGCTGTTAAGAACTTCACGCTCTTCCTTATGGTAGCCAGACTGGAAGCCATAAGGATGTTCCTGGCCTATGCAACCTTTCAAAAATTCAAAGTTTACCAAATGGATGTCAAGTCAGCATTTCTAAATGGTAATCTTAAAGAAGAAGTCTATGTGGAACAACCCTCAGGTTTTGTTGATTCAACTTTACCTAATCATGTCTATAGACTTAGGAAAGCTTTATATGAGTTAAAGCAAGCCCCTAGGGCTTGGTATGAAACCCTATCTAGTTTCCTCATTGAGAACAAATTCTCAAGGGGGAAAATAGATAAGACTCTATTCCTTAGGGAATCTAGAGGCAAAGTTATACTAGTCCAAATATATGTAGATGACATTATATTTGGGTCTACTGAAAGTACTCTTTGCAAAAAGTTTGCAAAACTAATGCAAAGTCAATTTGAGATGAGTAGTATGGGAGAGCTAAAGTTCTTCTTGGGTCTCCAAGTAAGACAGACTGAGAGTGGTTTATCCATATGTCAGTCCAAGTTCACCCTAGAACTCATAAGGAAGTATGGTATGGATTCATCCAGCACCATGAAGACTCCTATGGGGTCAAGTATGTCTCTTAGCAAGGATGATGCAGGGAAACCTGTGGATGAAACCTTGTATAGAGGGATAGTTGGCTCCCTATTATACTTGACTGCAAGTAGACCAGATATCATGTATGCTACATGTGTCTGTGTAAGGTATCAAGCCTGCCCTAAAGAGTCTCATTTTACAGCAGTCAAAAGGATATTGAGATATCTAAAGGGCACTCCCTATCTAGGCCTCTGGTACCCTAGGAATGGGGATTTTAATCTAACAGGTTATTCAGATGCAGACTTTGCAGGATGCAAAAAAGATAGAAAAAGCACTACTGGAACCTGTCAATTCCTAGGTGGGAGACTAATTTCATGGAGTAGCAAAAAGCAAACAAGTGTGGCTATCTCCACTGCAGAGTCAGAATATGTGCCTGCTGGAAGTTGATGTGCTCAACTTCTGTGGATACAACATCAGCTAGAGGACTATGGAATTCAGGTAAGTAGAACTCCACTCTTTTGTGATTCTACTAGTGCTATTTCAATAGCCAATAATCCTGTATCCCATAGTAGAACAAAACATATTGAAATTAAATATCATTTTCTTAGGGAGCATGTAGAAAGAGAAGATATTTTACTAGAATATGTTAGAACTGATAATCAACTAGCTGATATGTACACTAAGCCCCTAGAAAAAGCTAAGTTCAATAGATTTAAAATTGAACTAGGAATGATAAACTTAGAGTAAGTTTACTGAATTGAAATTGGCTAAGTAAAAAGGTGTCGACACATAGAGATTTCTGTGTCGACACAGAAAGAAGGTGTCGACACTTCAGGAAAAAGGTGTCGACACTTCTAGGAAGTTGGTGTCAACACTTCAGAATATTAGTGTCGACACATGTCAAGTAGGTGTCGACACATCCAAAGTGGTGTCGCCACTTAAGTCTTACTCAGAATTTTCTAAGTAAAGTCTCGACTAAATGTCGAGTTGAGTAGTGTCGACACATAAACAAGTGTCGACACATATTATCTGTTGACTAAAATTGTGTCGACACATATGTGTCGAGACATTATAAGTCAGTGTCGACACTTATCGCCAGTGTCGACACAATTTCAGTTGGTTGCCCGCCTTTTCATCTTCAAAATTAGAAAGGTATAAATAGGGTTTTGCCTTTGTTTGTCGACACGCTTTCAAAAGTTTCGAGCCCAAAACTTCTGTGTCGACACCTCTCTTCTCTCAAGTCAAATTCTTCAACCCTAATGGCGCCAAAGCTTGAGGAGAACGTCAACGAAGGTTACGAGCTGGTGCGCAATGCTTTTGATGATGTCGACCAAGACATCAAGACTGTCGTAACCCTAGTAGCTGACTCAGGGTTAGAATATCTTGTTTCAGAGCCAACGAAAATTTGGAAGAAGGAAGTCTTGGAATTCATCAATAGAGCTAAGGTAGATGAAACTGGATTCAAGATCAAATCCAGGGTTCATGGTGAGAAGGTGAAGGTGTCACCTAAGAGCTTGAGGAAGATTCTACAGCTGCCAAGAACTAATGAAGAGGATGAAGTAACTGCTTCTAAGACAAGGGAAGCTCTAACTTGGTGTGGATTAGATTCTAAGATGAAGATTGGTTCAGTCTTCAATAGAAAATGAATGAACAGTCAAGGGAAATTCCTATCTGAAATTGTTGGGAAAGTAATATTGAGCAAGCCAGGAGGGCATGACAGGATATCTGCCTCAATGTTCAGCATTATGACCAGGATTATATTCAATCTGAAAACTGATTGGTCTGTTATAGTTTTTGAAAAGATAAAGGAAAGCTTGAAGAAGCCCAACCTGGGCAGAATTTTAAGTCTTTACCTTGCTGGTGTAATACCTGAAGTTATGGGTCAGGCTGCTGGGAGTAAGATAAACCATATGAGGAAGATGGATTTAAGGATATTCTCTAGATGGGACAGGGTGTTGACTAAGGAGATGTCAACCCCTGAGAAGGTCATTCCTGAGAAAGTATCACCTCAAAGGAAGAAAAGGAAAACTGCAACAGTGGCTCAAGAGTCCACTAGCAGCTCAGACAGTGAAGAACAAGTTGTCTTCACATCAGATGAGAATGAGGAAGGACCTGCTGTGAAGTCTCCCGCACAACAAGTAGATGCTGAAATCCAGGGGGAGCTACCTCAAGCTAGCCCCATCCACAAGGATCACATCCAGGGGGAACATCTAGTTGTAGAAGAACCAACTACACTAGAGAGTGAGCAAGCTACAAACATCATCCTAGAGGTAATCACTGAACTAAGTACTTTAGATTTTCCTATAGAGGATACTGATTTGTCTGATGTTAATCAGCAAACTCAGCTGGATAGCCAAGTCCCAGAGGCTGTCATAGAAGACACATCTGTTGTAGTAGAAGTTGTATCTGATCCAGTGGTTGAAGAGCCAATAAGTTCTCCAGCTCATTCACCACAAGAGTATACTATGGAAGATTTATTTCTCAATCTGGATCAACAAGATTTTGACAAGGACAATGCTGCTGCTGAAGTGGAGAATGCTCCAATTGAGGGGGAGCAAGTGCAAGTTCATGAAGAGCCTGCAAGACAAGAAACTGAAAAGGCACAATATGTGCAGATTGAGAGGCCCCCAAGCCCTAAGGAGAGGGTTGAAATTGCTAGTTCCTCAGCATCTGAAGATGAGGAGGCTGCAAGGGCAAAGAAACAGAAACTTTATGTATTCAAGAGAAGAAGTCAGAGTTACAAGAAGGCTCTCCAAACTATAGCACCACAGCCTATATTTCAGCAAGCATCATCAGTTGATTATAGTGCACTGATGGTTGCTATGCAGATTAAACTGGATGAACACAGGAAAGAAATTGAGAAGTATGTTGATGCAGGGCACAGATCACTACAGTTTGATCTAGCCCAGGACATAAAGTCAATAAGATTTGAGATGAATCTTAACAAGAAAGAAATGACTGACTGCTTCCACAAGGGTGGAAATGCAGTGGTGTACTTGGCAACACACCAGGAGAAGATAAAAGCACAGGTGGATGACATAGCTGTGAAGCAAGGTTATGTTCTTGAAAATCAGATAAGAATGAATGACAACCTTACTGCATCTCACAATGCAATAGTCACAGAACTAAAGAACATAACTGCTGGACCTTCTACCTCTACTACTACTGTTAAAGCTGAATTTGACAAAGTATTCTTAGAAGAAAGCACTGCTCTTAAGACTGTCATCCAAGATTCACAAAAGCTAATCACTGATAAGCTCCAAAGGTTAAAATCTTTCTTTAAAGATGGAGTCAATTATTTGGATAATCAAGTAAGATTTCAGAAAGATGATGTCAGAGATCATATAGAAAGAGAAGTCATAAAGGGGGAGAGGGTTTTAGTCAAAGCTAGCTCTGATCATGTCAAGTGGATATCTAATTCCATCAGAGCTACACTGGGTTATCCTCCTCTTTGTGATGATGACAATGTTGCTGAATCTGGCATTCATCCTGCATATTTAGGAGGGGAGCAAGCAGAAGTGGCTCAAACTATCTACCCTCCTCCAGATTTTGACATGATTCATGCTGACATACAGTCCATGTATAGCCCACCTGGGGGTAAGGACAATGTCATAATTGAGAAAGTTGTTCAGCCAATTTCTGAAGCCATGCAAGAGGCACTGCAGAAAGAAAAAGAGACAAGATTGTCTAAGAAGAGGTTTAGGGAACAAGCTGAACAAAGGCCAGACTTTGAGCAGTGGAGCCCTACCTCAAGAAACATCATTTTGACTGTCTGGAAAGCTGCCAAAGATAATGTGCATGACAGGAACAAATGGTTTTCTGAAACTGAATGGAGGAAACATGAATCAAGGCAGGAGGCCATAGTTCAATATAGAAGGAAGACCAAGATGGGAAAGCTACCTTCTACAGCTCTGGAGCCTAGCAAGTACTTTTTTAAGCCTTATCACTACTTTGAGAGGCAAAAGATTAAGGCTAAGGAACTCAAGAAGGAGCTGAAAGGTAAAAAGCCTGCTGAAACAGAAGATGCTGAAGCTCCTGTTCAAGCCAGAGTTCAAGCTGGAAAACGAATAGTCATTAAGGAGGCTGAACAGAAATAGCTTAGAAAATTTCTTAAGTTTACTATGTAATCTTTTTGCTGATAAACATTCTGTAAACTTTTGAAAATGAATATGACAAAGTATTGGAACAATGTGTTGTGTGATAAATTAGCTATGTGTTAAATTTATTTCATAATTGTTCTGAGATGTTATCTGATTATGCATGTTTGTTTAATACATGTGATGTACTTTCCTGTTTACATAATCCTGTCTTACATCATTTTGTATTTTTATTATGAATGGTGTATATCATTGACTAAGGGTTATGACTTTTCCAAATATGGGGAGATTGTTGGGTACATTGGTTCAAATGTACCTGATTTGAAGAAGCCTCACACAACTCAATGATATACATCAAAATGTATTTGATGAGATTTGAGTTTACTTGTGCAGGCTAAGTATTTGCAGGAAAGAAGAAAAAGTTTCTAAGTCCATGTGTCGACACCCAGAGGGAAAGTGTCGACACTTAAGAAGACTTGTGTCGACACCCAGGCAAGCAGTGTCGATACTTGGAGTCATTGTGTCGACACCAGGGATGCTGAGTCGACACCAGACAGAAAGTGTCGACACAAGGAGCTGTGTCGACACTCAATGAAGAAAGTGCAGTAAAGCTGTGTCGACACTTAACAGTTGTGTCGACACCCAGAGAAACAGTGTCTACATAAGAAAGTGTCGACACTTGGAGCTGTGTCGACACTCAGCAAAAGTTAACAGAGACTAAGTACAAGTGTCGACACCCAGAACAATGTGTCGACACTTAGCAGAAGAGTCAACACTGGGAGTTAGTGTCGACATCCAGAACAATGTGTCGACACTTAGCTGAAGACTCAACACTTGAAGAAAGTGTCGACACAAGGAGCTGTGTCGACACTTAGCAAAGAACAGCAAAGTTCAACAAAATATTCTAAGTACAAGTGTCGACACTAAGGAGTTGTGTCGACACACAGCCAGAGTCTCGATAGAAGAAGAAAGTGTCGACACCCAGAGCAATGTGTCGACACTCAACAAGTATCAACACTGAAGACATGTGTCGACACCAAGAAGCAGTGTCGACACTTAACAGTTTCAACACATGAAGATGTGTCGACACAAAGGTGTTGTGTCGACACTTAGAAGAATTCGGCAAAATTCTGAAGTACAAGTACTTGTGTCGACACACATTATCAGTGTCGACACATGAAGAAGAAACGGTGTCGAGATATTAAATCTACAACACAAGGAGTTGTGTCGACACCTTGTAGGCTAGTGTCGACACTTAGACAACATGTGTCGACACTTGGTCAATAAGTGTCGACACTTCAAGACAGACAGTCTCGACACTTGCAGATAGTTACAGAATTTTCAAGAACTGACTGGATGACTTGACAGCTGCCATTCCAGCCGGTCTACAACACCTGTCAGAGTTGTCAGAATTCTGTTATGGACCGGACCAGCCGGTTACCATGAAGAAGGCCTATAAATAGGCATATACAGTTTACAGAAATAAGAGTTGAAGTAGTTGAAAAACATCAAGTGGTTCAGATCATTGATCAAGTGTTTAAACAAAGAAGATCGTGCTATCAAGTGCAGATCTAAGAAGTTGGAGAGAGAGAGCTCCATCCAAGAAATCAGTTGTTAGAACCAGACTGAGAAGAAGGGTTTAGATCTACTCTGAACCTTAAGTAGCAGAGATCAAGGATCAACTGCAGAAGGAGTCAATCTTATTGAGTTCTACTTTCAAGAAGCTTTAAAGAAAGCTAAGTCAGATTGAGTCCAGCTGAGTTCTTCCAAGAACTCATCAAGAATCTAACAACTTATCTCTCTTTCATCTAAGTTGTTGAGTTTATACATTTTGCATTCATTATAACTTGTAGGATTCTTTGGATCTGAGTCTTGTAAGTCTGTAATTATAAAGGCTGAGGGTAGGAGAGTTAAATCTCTGAGTGTAGGCCTTGGTGGCTGAGTGTAGGTCTTGGTGGCTGAGTGTAGGCCTTTGTGGCTGAGTGTAGGCCTTTGTGGCTGAGTGTAGGCTTTGTGGAAAAGCTGAGTTGTAGGGCCTTGTGCCTGAGGTGTAGGAGCCTGTTTTGGGTTCTGAGTTAGTGGAAAAGTTTGGCCGAATCTAGTACACTGCTAGATAGGCGAAGGGGGAAAGTGGATGTACTCAAAGCTTGGGGAACCACTATAAAACTCTGTGTCTACTGTGTGTTTGTGGATTGCTGTGATTGCTGAATGTGTGCTGTGATAAATTTAGATATAATCTGTGATATTAACTGTTTGCTGCCATAAAAAGTTAAAAAGATTCAAGTCACCTATTCACCCCCCCCCCCCCCTCTAGGTGTTTAGGTACTATATCTTTCACAACACTTGAGAGTGTTTGGATGTGTAGCTTATGCTCACATCCCTGATCAGAAGCGGAAGAAGCTTGATGACAAGAGCGAGAAGTGTATATTTGTAGGCTACGCTCCGATGAGCAAAGCTTACAAGTTATACAATCCTGTGACAAAGAAGGCGATCATCTCAAGAGATGTCTTGTTTGTGGAAGACAGTTATTGGAGCTGGGATGAGAAAGAGAGAAGCATCAAGGGTATGTTTTATGATGATGAAGAAGAAGAAGGTGGTCATGAAGCTGAAGTTGAGGATGGTGGAGCTGAACCACCATCACCACCGAGCAGAGATTCAGGGGGAGCTTCGACTCCCTGCTCTAGTGGAGTAAGCACCAACAGAAGCAGTTCTGATAGAGCAAGCACCAGCAGGAGCATCTCTAATGGTTCTCAACCTAGGATGAGAAGGTTGGAGGAGATCTACGAGGAGACAAAGTCAATTCATGCTAACTTTTCTTTATATTGTCTTTTAGCAGATTGTGAGTCATACTCGTATGATGAAGCTGCTCAAGAGAAGACTTTGAGGAAAGCAATGGATGAAGAGATGACAACCATCAAAAGGAATGATACTTCGGAGTTGGTCACTCTGCCGGCAGGTCATAAGCCCATTGGTGTGAAATGGGTGTATAGAGTGAAAAAGAACAAGGATGGAGAAGTGGAGAAGCACAAGGCAAGACTCGTCGCAAAAGGCTACCGACAAGTCCAAGGTGTGGACTACGACGAGGTTTTTGCTCCAGTGGCGCGGATAGACACTATCAGACTGATCATTGCACTAGCTGCTCAGTATAAGTGGAAGATCTGTCAGATGGACGTCAAGTCTGCATTTCTCAATGGTTATCTGGAAGAAGATGTGTATGTCCAACAGCCTCTTGGATATGAAGTGAAAGGCCAAGAGAGGAAAGTCTACAAATTGAAGAAGGCGTTGTACGGGTTGAAGCAAGCGCCTCGTGTGTGGAATGAAAGAATTGATGGATACTTCCAGAAGAATGGGTACATGAAGAGCCCGTATGAGTATGCACCCTACACGAAGGTGGAGAAGAACGGTGACTTCATGGTCGTGTGCTTGTATGTTGACGACATGATATTCACCGGCAACAACCCTCTTATGTTTGAAGAGTTTAAGAAGACGATGAAGAAGGAGTTCGAGATGACTGATCTAGGAGAACTCACTTACTTCTTGGGTATTGAGGTACAACAGAGTGAAGATGGGATCTTCATTTCTCAGAAGAAGTACGCAGAGGAAATTATGAAGAAGTTCCGGATGGAGAATAGCAAGGCTATCTCTACTCCTGCTGATCCGGGAATGAAGTTGAGGAAGGATTCGAAGGAGGAAGCAGTTGACTCTACGATGTTCAAGAGTCTAGTTGGAAGTCTACGCTACCTGACTTTCACTAGGCCCGATATCATGTATGCAGTTGGAGTTGTTAGTAGATATATGGAGAAGGCAAAGCAAGATCACTTCACAGCAGCGAAGAGAATCTTGAGGTATGTGAATGGGACGAGAGATCATGGTTTGATGTACTCAACTGCAGAGAAGTTGAAGCTGGTCGGTTACTCCGATAGTGATTACGGAGGAGATGTGAATGACCGGAAGAGCACTTCTGGATACGCTTTTCATATGGGAACGGCCGTGTTCTCATGGTGTTCAAAGAAACAGGCAACGATCGCCTTGTCTACCGGCGAAGCTGAGTACATTGCAGCGGCAGCCTGTACGTGTCAAGCAATTTGGTTGAGAAATCTCCTGCATGAGTTGCATCATGCACAGGATGGTCCTGTGACGGTGTATGTGGATAACATGTCTGCAATTCAGCTAGCGAAGAATCCAGTGCTGCATGGGCGCAGCAAGCATATCGAGACAAAGTACCACTTTCTTTGAGAGCAAGTGCAGCAGAAGGTAGTAGAGTTGGTTTATTGCCCCACGGGAGATCAGATAGCAGACATCTTCACAAAGGCGTTGAAGACAGAGACGTTCCTAAAATGCAAGAGCAAACTCGGCATGTGCTGCCGTGTTTGAGGGGGAGATTGTTGGCGGAAATGTAGTTTTGACCGAAGTCAATGACCTTTACCAGTATATATATATCTTTATATATAAATCTGAATATATATTTATAAATAAATAAATAAAATCTATTAATGCAAGGGTGGCGTTGTTTCATGAACCGACGTGAATGGTTGGGCATTTATGATAGGAGTAAAATTGGCATGAATTAAGTGCCACATGGCGACATCTTATATGCCAGCAATATTTATAAAAGGTGTAAGTTAGAATCAGAGTTGTGCAGCGCGAATCCTGGCAAGGTAGCACCGGAATAATTAAAAGCAACGGACTGACTTTGCAAGCTTAGAAAAGCAGCGTGAATAGCTCCTTGCGGACAGCCACTTGCGAATAGCTTTGTAAAGCGCGTTAATTTTGGCGAACTCCTTCTGGCGGTTGGTGGACAGCAAATCCTGGCAAGGTGGCGGACTGTTTTTTTACAGTATAATCAAAGCAGCAGCGTTTTTTTTAAATTTATGCGGACTGCTCCGTTTGCAAGTTTTTTTGTTGAGTGCTTGTTGTAGTGAAGTTTTGTTGAGTTTTAACTCAAAGGACTTGTGTTGTAACTTTATAAATCTTTGATATAAAAGGAAGGTTTGTTTGTTTGTCTATTGGTGCTCTGTTAAACGCTTCTAACAGCGTGGAGGACCCACCACACACCCGGAAGATCTTAGAGCGCTTCCCCTCCCTAGCCAAATGTCGAGCTAAGGCTACCTCAGAAAGCGCTAGAAGACCGGGGGACAAGTAAGCATGCCTTCTGAGGTACCTCTTGGGTCCTATTTATAGATTTCTGAAAACGGCTTGCAAATAGTCAATCTCCGTTGTTCCAAACAGCTATGTGCAGTCCATGTTGGCCTGCCAACAGCGTAACTCCGCTGTTCTGGAAGGCTATGGGCAGGCCAGCGGGGGCAAAATGGTAAAAACCATCACAAATCACTGGGCGAGTGGCTCTTTGAAGCCTCCACTCGCCTGGGGCGGCGAGTGCTCGATGATGCTGGCACTCGCCGCCTCTCCCTGGACATTGGAGAGTACGGGCCCAGTTGGCCCTACTCGTCTGCCGCTTGCCGAGCTTCCCTGGGGCGAGTGCGAGTCCTCCAACTCCACTCGTCCCCCGATGATTCCACCTCACCCGGGCGAGTCAGGGGCTGCCGAGCTCTAGCCCCTTGGGTGCTCACCCGGAGCTTGGACTGCCCGATCCGGCCGGTCTGGCTCCTGCCGACCCCACACGCCGGATACGGGGTTGTACAACGATTGTCATCAGATCAGCACTCTACCACCATTTCCTCCATATTACCATGTACTTTTGTGAGTCTTTTATTTGGATCATCTTCCTTTATTAGTGTACGGTTGAACTTCATATGATTAGTGGCATTTGCTTGTAATCATTTTATCTCTTTGAATCCTATGACTTGCAAGACATATTATGCGGAGCATTTAACTTGAGCATATACGGCGAGTGTGAATTTGCAAAAAAAAAAATAGTGCAATAATTTACTTACTATTTACAATCCATTGTCCAATGTTCGTCTCATTTGAATTGCATCATTTTAGATTCCCAGGTCGTGTTTCACTCATCACTTCACCTTTAGGTTCCATTGTTCCAATAGGTCAACACCACACCCCTAAAGGTACCCTACATAAGATTCCGCACAACAACTAAAAAAGGGCAGCCCAGTGCACAAAGCATCCCCGTGTAGCGAGGGTCAGAAGAAGGGTCCACCACAAGGGTGAAATGTAGGCAAACTTACCCTACATTTTTGCAAGAGGCTGCTTCCAGGACAATATATATTGTAAATAGATTCCTGGCAACAACTGCCTACATAAAATTCAATCTTGCTTCAAAACTTGAGAAGAATATAAGAATACTGTAGTATATACCATCAAGAAAAACAATGTTTCACTTAAACCTAGGGAATACATGATTGGTGATGCAAAGACAGAAATAAATGAAGATTTGCGTGCCTTTTCTAGAAATGCATGAAGGAACCCATTTGTTCTCCTTCTATTAGCCTCCATTTTCTCATTCGCAACACCAACCAAATACCGAACATACTCTGGTGATACCATAACTAGGCCAACTTGGCCTAGAGGCAGCTCCAAACGTATAGAGCAGCGTATGGCAACCATAATACGCCTATGCATACTAGAAATACCTGCAAATAAGATATATAAATCATAAGTTTCATTAAAAATAAGTTCTTGCTAAATAAAATGTAGTCAGTGAATGACTGTTATATTTAAAACTCAAAAACAAAACCCAGCATTTAATATTGTTGTAAAGATAAAATTTAAAAAAAAACATAGACGGGATGAATAAAAAACAGTGCTAATAAAGCATTTAAATATCAGGTATGTTTAATGATGAGAGTGATTCTCAGATTGTGGTTGTTGTCTTTAGTGCGTTCAATGGGTCATGTTTCGAGCCACAAGAAATGAGTTTTTCATACATTAAAGGATAAAATTATGTACATCAACCCGTCCTCGGACCCTGGATCACATTTAGCTCCATGTGCTGAATGACCCCTTTATGTTTGATAAATAATGTTGAGAGACATGAAGTATCATGTTATGGTTCTTTGCTACAATGAATCTTCAGTTCTCAAATCAAAGGTAATTTAGGGCCTGTTTGGCTAAGCTACAGTGGTGCAGGAAGCAGTGGTGGGAAACAGTGGTGCAGGAATCAGCTGTTTTGCAGTGGTGAAAAAATTCATGAAACTGTTTGGAAAATTATTTTTGCAGTGATGTGTGAAACAGTGGTGCAGAACTAAACAGTAATGAAAAATCTATGCTTGTATGCCTCTGGGTGCACGAATGTCTCATCAAGATCACATGCTCTAAACTGGAAAATCTTTAGCATTTATCCCATTACAGAACATAGTAAATAATTTTTTTGTCCTGAAATTTTTGCAGAAATCAGACCAATATCAGCTCTCCAACAAAAAACCGGGTGAGGATGGGAGAAGAGGAAACAAATCATGCCCTACTGGAAAAAAAATAAGACCAATATTAGTCACACAACTGGAGGTCTCTCCTCGAAATGTTAGCAAAAATCATGCCCTATATCAGTCATCCAACAAAAAATCGTGCAAGGTACAGGAAAGAGGAAAGAAATTTACCAGAAATATTTCAACCGGAGGAGAAGAAGAGATCGGGTGAGGATGAGAGAAGAGATTGGGCTCAACAGCGTCGCTGGAGGCAATAACTAGAGAAGAAGCCGGCATCGATGGAGTTGGACGACGTGAATGCGAGAGGTGTTGGAGGAGTTTCCGTTGCATCTAGGGCAGAAAAATCGCTAGAGAGAAGGCCCGGTTTTTTTTCATCTGCCGCACTTTATGGGATAATCGCGTCCACCGCGATACCGGAATACTCGTTTGGCGCTGATGTCTGGACAGCAGCGGCGTGCAACTGCTGTGCCGCTTTACCAAAAAGGCCTTACTGATGTAACTAAAAATAGCTACAACACTTCTTGAAAGCAGTGAAAGAAAACACTACATGTGCGCAAATAGCATGATGTGTGTGTGAGAGAGTGAGAGAGAAAGAGAGAGCAGTTGGCCAATGAAGGGGCGAATGATATTCAAGGATAATACAATGTGAGTGTATTCATCATAAAAATCTTACATGTCAACTATTCCAGTCTGAGTGGTCATCTTACTCATAAAATAACATCATAAGAACAATAAAAAATAAAGCATTGATAATATTCGACTATATTTGACAAATAGTTAATATATCCACTAATGTATTTCAAATTTTATGCTTTACAGGTTTATTGCCTTCAATTGCATAATTCTTTTGAGATCATTTAGGATCACCAATGTCATCACTCGCTTTCGTACAGAACAAACAAAGATGTCAAGTAACACCCCATCTAATATTTTTAATCATAAGAGATTTGCAACACCATATTAAAAGAAGAAAAATTTGAGGGTATCTAAGAAAATGAGATAAAAAATAGATTGTAATAACAAATTATAGATTGTCTTTGCAATTCTATTTGCAAACTTATGAAATTAGTTTAATACTTCAATGTAATTTTAATGCACAACATATTATTATGGAACCTTACACATATGTAAGTGTTTAAACGAGTTAAAAATTCACCAAGTCAATGACTTAACCAATCCTTTTCTAACTATTTTGATAAAAAGACAGGATGGAAAATCACCTACCCAAATAAACAACTACATATTGTAGAGTTTGAGTTGGTTATAGCTGAGTTAGAACTTGGAAGAATCAAATAGAATGAGTGTATAGCGTATAGAGTACTCAGAAAAAAAATAAAGAAGTCGTAGTTGTTCCAGAGTAAACATCGAAGGATTCTAGTCCTTATAGGAGTATTCCTTGACGTAGTTCAGTATCACTTTCGTATAAGCAGTGTAATGTACAGAAATATGGATCATGATGGGCTTATATGGTGGCATCTTGTGTGTGTGTGTCCTTTTCTAACTATCTTGTGTGTGTGTGTTGAAGAATGGGAAAGCTTTCCCTCTAGACTTGCCTCCCTCTATACTTGCCCATTACGTCTTTGGTTGCGGCCATGAAAATCCCGCCGGCCCCACAATTTCAATATAATTGCACGCACCAGTTCTCAACGTCGTACTTGATTGCAACAGCGACAGCAGCCACCATCGCAACGGCGGCAGTGGCCACTCTCGCCATGTTTATCGCAAAATGCTATATTGGATAGACGGTACCCTAAATTACTGAATCTCCATTGTTGTTGACATTGCCCACGTGCTTCATTTCCTGCATATTATTTTGAGCCTTCGATGATCCACTGGACCACGGCGACATCAAACCGAGCATCATCATCCTCGATTCACGTCTCTCGGCCAAAATCGCCAACTTCAACTTCGCTCTCCTGAAATCAATGCCCCCCCACCGACGGCGATTAAAATTTAGAGGAAGAGGAAGCGCACAGCGACAAAATTTAGTATATATCCTCTCTGAAAATTTCTGTGAAAGACCTATTATTACAGTCGGAGATTAGAAAAAAGAATAATGGTGGTCTGGCAAGGGAGTGGTTGTTGGAGTTTTGTGAGGAGCTCACCAACAAAACAAAGCAAAAACTCATCTTCAAATATAAGAGCAACACGGAAGCAGGGTAACTCCAATGGTGGAAAAAAACAGAGATCATTTGATGCGGAGCGGAGACGTGGACCCGCGGCGGAGGACGGGTTTTGGGACTGTTCGGGGCTGATTTGCGACTTACCATACATGGCGTGCCCGGATCGATGATCTGACTCCGCAGATGCGTCCGGATTCGCGTTGCGAATCGATTTGATATATTACTTCATTATTTTGCATTTTATTTTGATGTCTTTGGGTAACCTCACCACCGGACAATCATACTCGTCGATGGTGGGATGCCTTAATTCTCTTATTATTATAAATAGATGTGTAGGAGCTAATTTGAGGCATTGCAGAATTTGGTGAGTTGATTTCCGGATTCACGTGATCATCCCACGGTGTCGACTCTGTGTAACCCTATATGACGACTCATAGGCTTGTATCTTTCTCCTTAAGGTAACTCCAAACCCTAAGCCTCATTATCCTCAAACATTCCTACCGCCGCTCCAAAATCCTCCACCAACCCGCTGCCTGCAGCTTTCTTTTCCCCTAAAGTCGTCGGCCTAGCAGCAACCCCAACCTCAAACCGATCCCCCCTACAGCAACTCTATTGTCGTCTGCACCTCCTAGCCCCCCTACAACCGATCGTCGGACACTCCACCCTCCAAAGCCACAGCCAACCCTCCCTCTTACATCTACAGCAACCACCCCCTTCAAGCCCTAATTCCCCTTGCCACCAACCCCTCCCCTCCTGTGATACCACCTCTCACAGCCCTCGCATCCAGATCAGTCCAGATCTGGACTATTTCAGCCCCGATCTATCATTTCCCCTCACACTCCCCCCATTCCATAGCCCGGATCTGCTCCTAAACACCAGATCCATCCTTCCCTCGCCCGGATCCACCCCCACATAGTCGGATCTATTCATTTCTGGCCCGATCCCGCCTTCCACCGCCGAGGATAGCCACCTACGTCATTTTCCCTCCTCTGATTCCACATTGGATCGCCGTCAAAATGCATCCAACTCTGAAATCTGCATTGTCTTGGTCAGCCCACTACTTGGTGAGTTTTGTTGTATTGGACGATTGTTTTTCAGCATTTATTTATTGGATTGAAAATCATATTTGTTTGGATATATATTGTATTGTGGTGATTTGTTTTTAGATTATTATTGTGATTTATAGAATCTATTTGTCACGCGCTCTCGCTTTGTCCATCC
The DNA here is from genome assembly GCA_039583875.1 of Platanthera guangdongensis. Taxonomy (NCBI): domain Eukaryota; kingdom Viridiplantae; phylum Streptophyta; class Magnoliopsida; order Asparagales; family Orchidaceae; genus Platanthera; species Platanthera guangdongensis. Next base: position 152,586,678 of record CM077155.1, on the reverse strand, counting down.
ACGCGGAGGAAAACCAAAACATGCTTGCTATAACAAGTTATTTTTAATTTTGTCACAATCATGTGCGTGCGATGGAATTATTTAATGCTTAATTTGAATTATTTGTCAGACTTTGCATTGCATGTAGGGTTAAGGCAAGGTTACATCTGCTGCCTATAGATTTATCATGTGTCGTCATTCCTCTCCATAACTCCATTAGAGAAAAGCAATAGATTGAAGCGAAAGAGCTGGAGCAGAACAAGCAATGATCCATGTCTTGATGGGCTCAGTGGGCTCAGCGGTGAAACTAAGATCGCGAACAAAAGGAGAAGTAGAGAAGGTTGTGGCAGTGTTATTCCAAAGAGCTGCGTGGTGAGCAACACGTCGAGCATGATAGGAAATAATTGCCATGTCGCCCACAAGTATGGTGGTGGAGGGCTCTCTCTCAGAAATGTAACATCTACAGCTTCGGCGTGCTTATTTTGGTGAATGAGTTGAAAATAGAGAAGAGTAGAAGAGAGAGGGAGGAAAGAAAGTTGCATAGAGAGGAGGAACAAAATACCCCCCTTTAAATTTCAATTTGGGGTGTAAAGTGCCAAGATTTAGTAATTAGAGGTGCAAAGTGTCAATTTTAAAATTTTGGGGTGTAAAGTGTCAAACTCCTGTATTTTGGAGTGCATATTATCAAAAAGCCCTTGTTCAAGATAAGACTTGTCTATATTTCACACTTGTGGTGGCACCCTTCCCAGAACCCTGGCTGTGCAGCGAGGATACTTTGTGTGCCAGGCTGTCCCTTTTTTCTCAATTTTTAGTGGAGAAAAAACTGGTGGGATATGTTGTCTTCCCGCAAGCTAGGGGAGACATAGAGAGACGTGAGAAGGGAGAGGAACAGCTAGGTTATGTATCTGATACCATAATAGAAATTGTGAATAATATATTTTAAATATATTCACCCCTTGGTATTTAAAGAGAAATGATCAATGCCAAAGGGAAATCTATGCAACAATAATATAGAACATCATGAATTTAACCTAAATTTATTGCAAACTGCTTTAATTAAGAGTTCCAGTGTCCAATTCATCCTTAAAAGCGACAAAAAAGTGATTGCTAAGTCGTTGTAATCGTAGTAGGGGGGGAAATGAAAAAGCAAACCTAATCTTTTCAACTTACCGGATTCCCTGAAGCCGCAGGCAATAGCAGTTGCGACGAGCTCTTGCGCCGCCGTAGCGTCCTTACACTCCACTGCAACAATAAGTGGTTCAAATCGAAAAACCAAATCATCTCCTTCCATATCCACTGCACTCAGCGGTAACAACGATTTTCCGAAAAGAAGGTCGACTACGGCTTCGGGATCTGCGGCCTCATGCGAGATAAAAACCCAGCCACCGCCTCTGGCCTTCTTCTTGCTCTTTTTATGATCTGTTTTTTCGTCATTCGAATTGGGTTTAGGGCACTCACTGGGTTGGCGGAGGATGGAGATGCGGCCGGAGCATGAGCTGGTTGTAAAGAAGGAAGAGTGTTTATTGATCACGTCCAGAAGGGGGGCAATTGGTGCATCGACATTTCCCTTTGGAGATTTGTCCGGCCATGGCGCCGCCAAGGAAGCTAGAGTTTCGGCCTTCCGCCGTTCGAAGTCCATCGCCATTTTCGCCGAGGTTGTAAAACCAAAAACTATAAGGCCTCTTCGTTTACTGGTTTTTGAGCCGTAGGTTTTGATTTTATTTAAATGAAAATCAAAAATTTAGTTCGTTTAGGTGTTTTTAATCTAAGTTTTGGTTTTACCTAAAAACCGATCGGTTTTAAGTGAGTTAAAAATGTCTATCCCTAAAACTTACCTATCGCTCCCGGTTTTCATCCACCTCTTTCTTCTTCTCCCTCCCGATCAAGCGACATCGTCCTGCCCTTTCTCCTCTCCGACGATCCCACCGATTTCTTCTCCCTCCTGATCCAGCGAAGAGGTTCAGGTATCGTCCTGCCAGTTTCATTCCGCTTCTCTTCTCCGCTCGCCGCCTCTGTAGTTGGCGGAGATTCAACTACCGAGACGCCGGCGGAGCGGGTGAGGAGGTTTTGAAATTTATTAGAATCTATGACAGACCTTACAGAGGCTGATATGATCAGTGCTATTGATATGCTTGCCGCCGACGAAATCAAATGCGAGTGTTTTCTGGTTATGCCAGAGATTCTTAGAAGGGCTTGATTGCACGTGCACTTGGGCAATTAGTTTGTTGGTCGTGGCAAAGTTATGGTGGCTTGTATCTTTCTGATGTGTTATACTTATATCATGATGATTGTATGTTTTTTGATGCGTAAACACTATCGTGGTTTTAAGCTTTTGATGTGTGGAAACTTATATCATGGACGATTAGCCTTTTAATGATGTTTAAAATGTTTGTTTATATAAGTTCAATGTGTTTGAGTAATTTAAAAATCAATTTTTGTGCCCGAAAACTTTCCTAAACACGAACACAAAATTTGTCATTTATCAATTCTTGTGACCGAAAACCTTCCTGCAAACGAACAACAGAATTGGTTTTAACAGAAAACTAAAACCTGCCAGTTTTTAATTTTCAAACAAAACCAATTCCTGCGAAACAAAACCTGCGAAACGAAAAGGGTTACTCTCCATTTCTCTCTTTATAGCCCCCTTGTTTGATTTCTCATTAGATTTGGGAGTAATATTTTATTTTAGGGTACTGTCGCACGAGGGCATATGGGCGGGTATTATCCACGACAAATGTCGCCGTCCACGGCAAATGTCGCCGCTCACGACAAATGTCGCACTACCGGCGAATGTCGCATCCCGACGAATGTCGCACCTAGCCGAATATCGCACCCCCGCCAAATGCCCCCAGGGTCGAATACCCCCAGGGTCGAAGGCCCGTGCCTATCACTTGTCTTATATTATAAGGGAAAACTACCATTTAGCGCAACATTGGAATTTCCCAAAATGCTCTTGCACCAAATAGTGCTTTACCCTTATGTATAAGATATATATTTATAAATTATATATAATATAAATATTTATATATCTTTAACTACATTAAAGAAGTAGTTTTGAATTTTATAATCAGATCACGATCGATCACGACCGTTGAATATAAACCGAACATTTGATCGCAGCCGTTCATCACAGCAATGAATCAGGACCGTTCATATTTTTTATAGGCCTCCTAAACTTATATAGGGCCTCTAAAATTTAGGGCACCCTACAAATCATCAGCTCAGTCCAAATAAAAGCCCGCCAGCCCGCCCACCAAGCACCAACAATACACAACCCGCCCGCCGGCCTGGATAACCAGCCACACCCGCCCCTTTGTATCACATCTTCAAACTTAAAGAGACAAAATACCTTATATACTCTTAAAACAAAACCAAAATTGGCGGTGTGGGACTAAATCCCACACCGCCAATTAAGTATACGGGCTGTACGGGCAAGCTATTTTGAGGGTCAAGATTGTCCCAAATTAAAAGGTGATCAACATGAAAGTTGTAGATCTCGAAGAGACGAACAACTTTTATGTTGACCACTTTTTGATTTAAAACCGGCTTGGACCTCGATTTGGGCCCCGAAATCGGGGGCGGCGGAACGGTTTACTGTAGCAGTTCCGCCGCCCCCGATTTCGGGGCCCAAATCGAGGTCCAAATAGGCTTCAAATAAAAAAGTGATCAACATGAAAGTTGTTCGTCTCGCCGAGATCTACAACTTTCATGTTGATCACTTTTCGTTTTGAGATTACCTTGACCCTCAAAATGGCTTGCCCGTACGCCCGCACCTAATGTTTGTCACTAAAACATTCCATAGCGAGGTTTGTGATAAAAAGAAACTAAGGCTTTGGAAAAATTTAGAACGGGAGGTCGCAGGATCACTCTCAACTAATCAAGAAATGTACGCCACTAACAAGAGAAGATGGAAGTGGTCGGGGGGGGCGCAGCCCGCCGGGGGGCGGGCGCAGGCAGGTGCGGGCGAAGCCCGCCGTCACGGGCCGGATACTGTGGCGCGTAGCCATAGGGGCGGAGCCCCGTGTCGGGCACTAGTTATTATATAAAGCAATATAGCTATTTGGAGCACACAATAATTTTAATTTCAACCATTGGATCAAATCTAACTATTCATCTATGAGAGATGAAGAGAGTGAGAAAAGCAGGAGAGAGAGAAGTGTAATTAATACTAAAAAAAATAAATAAATAAATAAAGGGGGAGAGAGGGGGAGGGAGGAGGGAGAAAAAAAAGAGATAAATTAATTTTTTTAAGCTAAGAATGTGCAACATTTTACAGAAAAAATAGAAATATTAATTCATATTTTTTGCGGTCATTTTAAGTACTCATTTGTATATGTTTTGAATAAAAATACGGGTGCGGGCGTAGCCTACTCATACGCGAGCGTGGCTCGGTCGAATGCGAGCGAAGCCCGCAAAAAGTCAGCAAGCACGGGTGAAGCCCGTGCGAAGGCGGGCGAAGCCCGCCTTGATGCGGCCGAAGGCCACCCAAGAGCATCGCGCACGCGCGTAGCACGTGCGAAGATGCTCGTACTTATAAATAAATAAATATATATATATATACATATTATATTTTTTTATGAGCCCAGGGAGCGGGCGAAGCCCGTCGGGGGCGGGCGAAACCCGCCACGCCCGCCGCCGCGTTCGGGTACTGTCGCGCGAGGCATGAGGACCGGCGGCCTGTGCCTGTCACTCGTATTCACAAAAATATGATCTTATTTTGAATTTAAAAAAATAATCTTGTTTTCACGCAGATTCTCACGATTTAGGCTCCGTTTTGGAGGACTTGTTTTCATCGGTCAAGCGGTTACGACCGCATAATCGAACCTTAATTAAGATCTGGTTCATGCGATCGTAACTGCTCGACCGGTGAAAATAAGTCCTCCCAAACGAAGCCTTAGTCACCATACATATTCGGACAAAATTACTCCTCACAAGAATTAATAGTTGTGTTATGCTCACCAAAATTTTACTCCTTGATTTGGGGACGGGTGGTGCGACTATAGTTGTCACGGTGTTAATTTGGCTTTGATTTTGCTAAAATTATAAATCTAACCATTAAATAACGATTATTCAAATTAGAGAAAGAATTTTATTTAATTTGATCGATTTTGATATTGGTTCATATTTCAACCTAGTTTTTTAAACCGTTATGCCAACGATTCGGATTCATATTTTATCATATTTTTTTGAAATTGTCGTACATACGGTTTCAATTAAAAAGGACAAAACTTAATTATTCGCTAGAGGTTCGAATAAATTCTATGCAAGTTTGATTCAATTTATATTGAGTGAACTCAACAATAAAAATATCAAAATAACTTTTAAAAATGTTAACACATAAAATATATAATGAATAAAATTGTGTAAATTAATAAAAAAAGGCGTTGTCCGGTATCCACACTCAGAAATTTATTTTTTAGAAGGTTTTTTTGGGGGATTGTTATTCGCAGGTCGAATATGGTTATTCACAGATTATTACTATCTGCAGCTCCATAGAGAGCTAAATTTGTTATTTGCATGAATTATTGTTATTCACTGACCAACATATAAATTTTAAAAATAAAATAAATATATGAATTCATACAACTGTAAAGTCCATATGATCACAAGTAGTAAGTATAACTAGCTCAAAATAAAGATATTAGCACAAAAAGAAGTATGTAACCTACATAAAAAAAACTATGAAGCCTCCTACATCAAAACTATGAAGCCTCCTACATCGAAAACAATGAAGTCTACATCAAAAAATAATGAATGTTACATCAAAATATTATGCAAGTAGCTTGAAATATTCTCCATCCAGCTTCATTCCTACAGGTAATAGGATTTGAAGTTCATTATTGATTCTTGAAATGAAGCATATATAAAAGAGAAAAAAAAAATTTACAATCTTTTCTCATTCCAGTGACCTGATAATAGAAAAAGAACATACATCTCTTTCCCTTCCAAATGATTGTATTCAAGAAATTTTTGTGGATTTTTCATAAAGAGAATAAATAAAACACAGATGATGCAAAAAAAACACAACTACAAACCGTTTATGCCCCCCAAAACATGAACCAAAATATGTCACATTATGTTATATTCTTCCATCATGTCTCTGTAAGGAATTTTCAGTTAAAATCAAAATACATCAAAATTACTAATTAGAACAATTTAATGAGCATTAACATATCTCAAAATTACTAACCATCCAAATTAACTATCTCCTCTTGTGTGATGTCTTGCTTTTGTGAGTTATTCAATCTTGAAACAACTATATCTTCCCATCGCTACAACATTTTGGGCATTTAAAACACTTAAAAATTGTTGCCTAAAATCTCCAAGTGTTGTCAAAATAGTGAAAATTGTTGTCATAGGGGTGTTGTCTATATCTGTGTTACCAAAAGTCTAAGACAATAATTTTCATTCTTTTAGACAACACTATACAAAAACTGTTGCCTAAACTCTTACAATAGGTAACAGCTTTTTAGTTGACCTATTGCAACATTTTAGAAATGTTGACGTGTGTTACAATTCTAAAACTGAAATCTATATTCTCGCGATGAAGAGCAACATATACTGGAAGAATTTCAATTCTCGCACTTGATCGAGGAATCCACAATTGAGGAAACTTCACTAATTAAGGCTTGTATTAATAAAAGGATGTGAAAAAATATAATAAATAAATCAGTTTCTCTCTCAAAAATGCACAATGAAATCTATACCACTTTTGGATCTGTAAGCATCCCACAATTGCAGCATCAATGGAAACCTAATTCTTTGTCATCGAAGTCCTTGCAACATACATAATAACATCAATGCTCAACTTGTGAAGGATCAATGTCCTAGTCTTATCACTACAAAGAACACTCATTTTATCATCATTCCCTGAACGAAAAGGGGTAAGGGTAAACAAAAATGTTAGAGTGAATGGAAAGGGGTAACTCTGAGTGAGGTAAGAGTGAAATGTGGAGGCTGCGTGAGGTAAGAGTGAATGGAAAGGGGTCGTGCCTTCGGGGCCGGCCGCAATTTCGTGGAAAAACAAATGTTGGAGGGGTCGTGGTGAGGTGTAGATAGATGGTGGAGAGAAGGCGAAATAGAGAAGAAGATGTGGAGAGAATGAGGGTGCAGTGGGAGAAAGGTTTATCGGTCGATTCAGTGCTTTGGCCGTCGTCAATGGAGATGAGGCTTGCATCATATGGAGGTCCTCTTCAATGGAGATGAGGCGGTGTTGATCGGGATCGTCGATTGTGGAAGAGGCTGTGGACGCTTGGTTGGAGTGGAGATGGCGAGGAAGTCACGGTCGCACGCGAGGAAGAAGAGGGGGAGTCGGGAAATGTATTGATGGTTTGCTGAGTTTAAAAACAAGGTTTTAATAAATTTAAATTTTTAAGTAATAATTTATAATGTGTGAATAGTTTTTCAGGTGTGTGAATAATAATTTTGGTTGAGTTGAAAAGAGTTAGGCAACACTTTTAATGCGTTGCAAGTTATTTTTTAAAAGGGTAACAAGTCATAATTATTGTCTAAAATGAATTGTCAAGTCCAACACTTCAAAAATATTCCTTATAATGGATTAGATAACATTTATTGAATGTTGTACAAAAAGTGTTGTCTAAAGATGCTAACATATTTCAATACTTATAAACTGTTCTCAATCAAGGTTTAGATAACATTTTTATAAATATTGTCAAATCAGGTGTTGATAAGGACCAAAAAATGTTGCAGTGCATGATTCAGGAATAGGATCTCGATACCTTCTTCAATGTGAGACAAGATGTGGCTATGGACACCCGTCGCGCAACATCAAGTGTATAAAATGATTATCATCTATAAAACCCACACATACTTTTCTTGGGCTAAACGGTGGTCCGGTATTTAAGGGAAGAAATGTGAGACTTTGAATTGTGAAAAAAACTGAATTAATGTTATATTGTAGCAAGATGATACCACGAGTCCCATATCTGACATTGACATCAATTTGTCTTGTGGTGCCGGTATTTGAGCACAATCAAGGGATGTTAATAAACATTCAAATGTCGAGCTACCAAAAATATTCTTGTACATGTTCTCCTTAATTTATAATTCCTTGGTGAGGTCTAACCTCACTTGCGCCTTGTTTTCCCTCATATCCATAGCCCGACTAATCACTCGATAGTCGTAATGTCCATCACCAAGAACATAAATTACCTATACAATGTGATCTGCTATATATACCGTCATTTACACTTGCATTTGCATTAATTACCCAGTTTTTTGTAGGCTCTCTTCAGTCTACCCTTCAACTTTAATGGTATTTTTAGCTCGACTGTTTGAGATTAGGTTGGATCCATAATTTCATGAAACTTCCTTTTTATTTCTTTCTTTTGTTTTACATTTGCAATATTGAATCGTCAGCTTATCTGATGTTACGCAATCTTCTTCTTGTTTAATGAACCCAAGTGCAAACAAAGAAATGCGGCCTACTAGAATTGTGCACAATGATCCTGTATATAAAGTGCTAATTTGGGTAGTACTTTGACCAAATGATCTTTTCATATTAGTGTGTCGCAAGTGTATCATTTGGTCAAAATTCTGTGAAACAATTGTTACGTTGCTAATTGAAACTTCGAGAAATTTGTTCAACTGACTATGCTCATTTTTTACCCGATTTGTAGATGAGTTTCCCAAATGTAGAAATTTTCTACCCATGCATATACAAAACTGTCCTTGTATAGATCAATCCATGTAGTGATGACATATGTGAAGACTTTAGAAAATGTTGTTAGTATTGCTTTAAAATTCAAGTTAAACTCATTTTATTATCGGGAAAAACAACGCCAAAGTGATCGCAAGAAAAATACAGAGAACAACCAGGAACACACAAATCTAAAGTAGAAAAACCTCAAATTCGGGGAAAAAACCACAACCACTCGCACAGAAATCCACTATGAAGAACGATCAAGAGTACACTGCTTCTCTTATGTCGCTTCTCTTCTTTCAGTTTTCGCACACACGGAACCTTGGGCTGAAAAAAACCTTTTATACACATATCATAAAATATGAGAAAATTACATAAATACTCCTGACAAAAAATTCTGTCGGGGACTCCACAAATTACATAAATACCCATGCAACCTACCCCCCCCCCCCCCCAACGAGCTCGACATAGAGCTCGACCAGCGTAACCATGGTGAGTGTCCAACACTCTCAAATGCAGTCAGGCTCCACAAATTAACATTTTTGTCCCTGAGTTTACTAATCTCTGTCATACGCCCAAAAAAGTACCACACTTCTTACCATTAGTAAAAAAAATTTGCAGTGCGCCAAAATATTTCTATGTATATGAATTTGGCATAAAATATTCTTTGAATGAGGGAAAACAACCTTCAAAGCATTCATAAGAACTAACTCTCTATTGGTAATGAAAACAATGGGCATAGCAATTGGATCTAATATTGATTTAAAACAATCAATAGCTCAAATATAGCTTGTTTCAATCTCATTTGGCATAAATGTAAATATAAAAAAAAGGATTGATTTGTAGAGGTCATCCCAACAATTGAAAGTAACAACATATGGCACCGATTTGCTTTGTATGCACAATCTAGTTGAAAACATATGAGAACATAGAACTCAATTTGATAGCAGTGGGATGTGCAAATAACAAGATTTGTTACTGCTTACTACTCTATTTAACCATATTGAAGCTAACATATCCCGCATCTGTAATACACTTGTATAAATATTGAATTTGACTCAAACCACCCATCTTATTTTTATGAAGTGCTACTCTTTGATTATAAATGTTTCTTATTGTAGTTTTATTTTTCATATTCCTTTTTAAGTGCAGATAATATTTTCCTCACCTTTACTCCCGATGAGTAACTTCAACCAATTTCCCCTTACTTTCATTCAACCTCCCCGCATATGGATGTACCTCTAAATGAATGCCTTTATGGTTGTGAATACTGCATAAAACTTTCACTCTCCATTCCTTAACATTAACCTTTGTTTGTCCCTTAATAGAGATGGGACAATCACATTTCTTAGTGGTTATTTTCCTCAAATTCTACTCAACTCATCCTTTTTATTCCGACTCTCGCGAACACATCATGCTCTATCGCAGCCCAGAATAACACGGGGGTGCGGTCTACCATCCAATTTATCAGAGCTCTGTATCGTGAAAACAAAACTAAGTAACCTGCTAACCTTATGTTCCCACGCAATTAACTCATCCCTCGACACAAATACAGTATCGGTCTGAAAATGTGTTATCATATCTACGTAGAACATATACATAAAACATAGTATAAATATCTGCTCGTAATAGCCATAGTTATTTGGAGAAAATGATAAGATCATTACCATATCCGGGCATATTTTCTTCGCTGGTGTCGGTGGTCTCTATAGTGGTGATGATATCCATTGATTTTTAAGAGAGTGAGAGTATCAATTGAAAAAAATTTGAAGATGTTAGCAAAACATTACACATAAACTCAAAACAAATGCACATGTGGAAGCCTATCTGAATTTAAGTAAATAAAATGATATCATGAAATTTAACCATGGTCAAACATAGTTTTACTCCTTGAGTTTACTGAATTTTGGGCTTTCATTAAGGGTATATTCCTCAATCATAAAGTAACTGATGAAGTTCATCACTGTTACAAAGAATGCAAACAGTAACTAATAAAGAAGTTCAACAATGTTACAGAGAATGAAAAAAGTAACTGACAAACTTAATCTGAAATTAGTGTACTGTGTTGTTCTCAACCAGAAACTATGCATCATGTGCAAGCATAAATCTATTGAATAGGCGAGACCGTGCAAGCATTACTCACCAACGAGGAGAGGTCAACTCCTTCGTGCAGCAGGCGAGACCGATTCAACGTGTGAAGGAGAGGTCGGTATAAGCATTACTCACTAGAGAAATCTCTAGAATTGAGGGCTCCTTCTTCGTCGGCGACCATGTGGGCTCCGTCGCCGGTGACCGGGAGCTGGACTTGCAGCGAAGGGCAAGTGAAAGAGCGGAAGAAAATGAGAGTGGGGATTGCTCTAGCAGATAGGAAGGGGAAAAGGTTTTAGGGCTTTGGTTTGTGAATAAAGGCTTTGAATATTTGATCTGAATACTAAACACTAAAAAGGAGGCTATACTTGGTCTGCGAATAGCCATATTCGGTCTGTGGATAACAATCTTTTTTTAAATCCCACGCATGCAGTCAGTGATTCATGCACGTGAAACTCTTGGCTCATGCCTCTCTCCTGCCACTCTAGCTTTTGCACTACCGACCTTCCCGCACGCCAACTTTTTATTATGTCGTCGACCTTTTCGGATACTCCTTCGCCCACCAACTTTTTATTAGGCCGCCGATCTCAGCGGATACTCCTCCTCACGCACCTGAAACCCCAATTGACGTGTTCCGTCCTCAACCTATTCTCGTGTCTTCGCTCCTCCGCTAATTTGTCTGTGCATTCTCACACAAAATGATCAGTGTTATCACCTTACTCTCTCTCTCTCTCTCCCGCTCTCTTTCACTTCTTTCTTAAATTTTGATCGCCCACTCAACTCAAACTCTGATTCTGATCTTCATAACTCTCTATGAATTGCCCATTGCGGCAAGTAAGAATTGGAGTTGCTCTGATCCATGGCAAGAAGCTCGATTTTTGGAAAGGATTTGTTGTCCGAATCTCGTAAAGGCTACGGAATCTCGAAATCAGCACATTTGCTTTTGCATTATTAGTAGTCGACGTCATCTTAGCAGCGCTCATCATTTACTTTATCTCATGTATATGTTAGAAATATTAAATATATGTCTGCATGTGTCAGGGCCGAGTCGGAGCGCGTTATTGGGTTCATGTCATTATAGGGCTAGACTCTACATTTGAGGTACTATATATACTCATTTCAAACTTGATAAGTGTACGTAGAATACTTTAAGTAGAGCCTCCCCCAACATTCTCAAAGTAACGAGCGCTCCCGCTAGGGTTTCCCCTGCTCCCCATTTTCTCGTTTCCACTGCAGTGCTTCTTCGCTCCAGATCGTTCTTTCGCTCGTCCGAAAGGATCGAAGAAGAGGAGTCACATGTTTTTCTTCCTGGTGGATCTACCACAGTTTTTTTTGCAAATCACGTGGGAGGAGGGTTTCTCTCCGTGGCCGCTCACGATCGGGAAGGTGTCATCAGGAGTTTTCCAAACCTCCCACTCCTGAAATATTTCAAGATCCTGATCGGAAAAGCAAGGCTCGTCAGCCATCTCAGATCGTGTTAAGAGGAGCCGCTCGCCGTGTTTCAAATTGCGAGATCTGATCGGTGGTTTGGAAGGAGGTTTCGCGCTTTACCTTGATCTGAGATTTCATCCTATGTTGCAGCCAAAAAAGAGATCTCTGCAAATCTCCAAGGCCATTGTTGTTGATCTCTGCGCCGACCACTTGTCCAGATCTGTCGACCTCCCTATTTATTGATCAAAAAGAATATAGTCTAGATCTGCTGCTTGAAATTCTTCCTACCGCTTGAATCTCTCTTAGATCTGATCTGCAAACCAGAGAAGAATCTTCTGTTTTGCTTGAAGATCTTCCATTTTGCTTGGAGATCTTTCGTTTTTCTTTATACTTTCTGCCACCGGAATTCCAGATCTACAAAACTTTGCCGCCGGAGCTCTGCTTTGAGATCCAGGATATTCTTCTTTGGACTTAGATTTGTTGTCTGCAAGAAGTTCGTTACATAGAGGGAATTGACTCTTCCTGATTGTCAAGATATGTTCAATGAGATATTTGAGGACGCAAGGAAGATCCGTTGCAAGATCTTTAGCAGATTTCAATCTTACTTTTGCGAAGTTTTGTTGCTCAAATTTAGCTTTCGACGACTACGTTCAGCCGGAAAGGAGGAGCAAATTATTTCTGTATTGGATCCGAAGTTTTGGTCTCGTCTCACGCAGATCAGATGACTTCTTACTAGTTTTTCTATTTAAACTAAATCTAGATATCGAGGTATAGCTCCCTTGATATCGTGAAGCTTCAGTCGTTCGCTCCCACTGATTTCCACGGTTGGAAACTGCATGTCCAACTGGGGATGAAAAACGTGATATATTCTACATAGTTCTGAGCGATTTTGCCACTGTTCGAGAGAACGTTGACGAATATCAGTGAAGAAAGGGACGAGGACTATTGCAGGGACTATCTCCTAAGTTCCCTAAATCCTCGTCTCGCCATGACATACATCGGTTTTAAGACTGTAAAAGAGATTTGGGATCGCTTAAACGCGCACTTCCAAGAGGAGGGGGATTGTTGAAAACTCTCCTTAGTGAGAGATTTTTTAACTCTAATTTTAAAGCATGTTAGAGTAGTTCCTAATTTAACTAAAAATTTAATTTCTATGAGTTTATTAGATAAAACTGAAATCTCTTTCACAACCCAAAACGGTTGAATAATCTCAATAATTAATTCACAGTATTTTGGTTGTGCGTATATGATTATTGATATGTATAGAGTTAGCTTAGATAACGAGTGCATTAATCAAGTGAGTTCAACTATGATTGATCCTAAGTTGTTACACAATAGACTTGAATGTGTGTACTATAAGAAAATGCGAGATCTAGCTAAGAGTCGCAACATCTCGTTAGATCTTTCTATTCGATTTGATAGGTGCGAGATTTGTGTCCAAACTAAGATTATTGGAAATTTTCAAGTCAGTATCTAGAAGCACACAACTTCTTGAATTGATGCATTCTGACCTCTGTGATCTTCAAAGTCATGCAACTAAAAGGAGAATGAAGTATCTTATTACTTTTATCGACGATTTTTACAGATATTAACATATGTACCAAATAAATCGAAAAATGAAGCCTTCGAAACCTTAAAAATCTTTAAAACTCGTATTGAGAATCAGTTTAATCTAAAGATTAAGAGATTTAGAAGTGATCATGGAGAAGAATACATTGTAATCAGTTTTAAGAACTTTTGTGGCTCTGCGGGTATAATCCTAGAAACTACAGCTCCTTACTCACCCCAATCAAATGGTATTGTTGAGCGTAAGAATATAACTTAACGTAGATGTTGAATTCTATGTTCCTCACAGCTGGCATTCCTAATTCCCTCTAGGGGGAAGCAGTCTTAACTGCAAATCATATTTTAAATAGAGTGCCTCACTCAAAGCTCAGTTTTACTCCGTATGAGTTGTGGTACGGTCATCCTTATAGATATGACACTCTAAAGACATGGGGTTATATTACTTATATGCGAATACAAGACTTTAAGAGACCTAAGGTGAGATCTAGAACGATAAATTGTATTTATCTAAGTAGTACAGAAGATAGTGCGGCTGATAGATTTCTCGATATATCCATTAATATAATGATAGAGCTTAGAGATGTCATATTCTTTGAAAATAAATTTATCAAGGATCATGGTTTGTCTGTCTCCAGGTCTATTGATATGATTTTAGAATCTACTATAGAACCTGAAGCTGGTCCCTCAAGCATTGCTCCCCAACCTTTTGAGATGGAACCAGTTCCAATTAGATCATATATAAGAGAAAGAATCCCTAAGAGTTTTGGTGAGAATTTCATTACATGCCACTTAGAGGATGATCCATTCTCCTATCAGGAAGCAATGAGATCTAGAAATTTGTTGATGTGGGCAGAAGCCATCGATGATGAGATGAACTCGCTTCTACAGAACAACACTTAACATCTAGTTGATCTGGCGAAATAAGCTAAAGTCCTAGAATGCAAGTGGGTGCTGAAGAAGAAATTACACAGCGATGTATCTATCACTAGATATAAAGAATGTTTAGTAGCTAAAGGTTATAAAAAGTAGGGAGAATTGACTACTTTGACCCCCATTAATTTGTATATTACCTATCGACTATTGGGATTTTTCTTGCCTTAACGTCTATCAAAAACTTTATAGTTCATCAGATGAATGTGAAAACAACCTTCTTAAATGAAGAGTTTGACGAAGAGATCTACATAGTAAAATCTGGAGGTTATGTACATAAATATTTAAGAGATAAAGTGTGCAAATTGAACAAATCAACATATAAGCTTAAATAAGCGCCTAAGATGTGGCCATGGAGTTTGTCTAAGTGGTAAGGAGTTTTGGATTTCAATCCAGTCTTTCCGTCAAATGCTTTTTTCACCGTTCAATGTCAAATCAAACCGTCATCATATGTTTATATGTGGATGACATGATGATTCTGGGGTCGGATCTTTCTGCAGTTAGGGATATTAAATCCATTATCGTAGAAGCTTTTGATATGAAGGACTTTAGTCCCATGGATATCCTGTTAGGTATGAAAGTTAGAATTGATAAGGGTCAAGTTATGCTTAGCCAAGTTCATTATATAGAGCAACTTCTTTCTACCTGAGGATATAAAGACTATAGGCAAGCTGAGACATTATTTGATCGCAATGTTAATATGAGTCCTAATAAAGAGAGCAACATTGATCAAGTAAAATATTCTAAAATATTTGGTAGTCTCATGTACGCCATAAATTGTATAAGACCAGACAATGCTTTCTCAGTTAGCATGCTGAGTCGCTTTACAAGCCCAGACAAAGAGTATTGGGATGCCCTAGTTAGGTTGATGAGATACCTGAGTGGTACTAAAGATCATGTTATGTGCTATGCTGGTTACCCTTCTACTGTAAATAGATTCTCTAATGCCTCATGGTGTTCAAAAGTTGGGAACATCAAGTCTATTAGTCGATATATATTCACGTTGGGTGGAGCTGCTATTACTTGGAAATCCAAAAGATATACTTGTATAACTTTATCATTTATGAAAGCCGAGTTGTTTGCTTTTTCTTTGGCTAGTGAAGATGCAGACTGTATCAGGAACTTGATTTTAAACATACCCTTGTCTAAATTAGAAGTCAACTCGTTGAGCTTGTATTGTGATAATCAAACAACAGTTGAAGTAGTTAAAATACCCTCTATAATACTAAGAGGAGACATGTACGACTGAGACATGTTTTGTTGAATTATCTGAAAGAACAAGAAATAATTATTTTGATTGATATGTGTTCGAAAGATAACCTGACAGATCCACTGACAAAAGGAATGCCTAAAGACCAGTTAATCAAAACAGTGGGGGAAATGAGATTAAAGACAATTTAGTTCGGTCATAGTTCATGGCTAGACGATTCAGTTCAGCTTTAGTCCAAATGTTTTGATTTTTCATATTTTCTTTGTTAAAGTAAACATGTTTGTGCTCCACTGATGCTCTTGGTTGTTGAATAAGAATCTGATAAGTTGTTTCATTTTAAATCCGATGTTAGCAACTTCACCTGGATTTGACTATCTTACCTTGAAGGAGAGTGTTATTCCAAACTTGATAACACGATTTAACTTGGTATGACTTTTCTTCTGTTAATTGGTTCCATTCCAAATTTGATAAGTTTCAGTTAACTTTAGAAGGACACTAACTGTAACATTTCGTATAGGACCACAGATATAGCTGCGATGTCTAGAAGTCCGTAAATCATTTCGTGTAGAAACAAATAACGAATTCTGAGGTCAATCTATAATGCTCCGTGAAAGTGTCCTTCAGCTAGTAATAATAATAACAATAATATATTACGTTCTTATAATAGAACTAGATATTTATACATTTCAAAATATTGAATTCATTATAAAATAAAATTCCCTGATGAAAATTACAGGGGCTGCTGACATAGGAGGAGCACTAGTATACTGGGATCCTGATCATGATGATCTTCTCGATGATGACAGTTAGAGTATTAGTAGATTTATTTTGTTATCTCTGTTCGGAGCATTGTTTAGCTTTATTTTTCACCTGTGAGTCTGGACTATATTTGCACTTTTTTTTATTTGGGACGCTAGACATATATGATCTGTGTCTTGAGTGTATCTGAGATTATTATGTGTTACAACTGAGTTTTTTGTTTTACTTAAACGTGCACACTGTTTTTATTTAAGTCCAATATGTTTAACAGGTGTTGAACACGATTGTGAATAAGTCACGTTTTAATTGAACATTGAACAAACCACTTTTTATCCGAAGTCGGGTTTACGACCGACATAGGAGGAGATTGATAGAAATATTAAATATATGTTCGCACGTGTCAGAGTCGACTCGGGGAGCGTTATTGAGTTCGTGTCATTCTAGGGCTAGACTCTACGCTATAGGTACTATATATACCTATTCTAAACTCGATAGGTGTACGTAGAATACTTTGAGCGGAGCCTTCCCCAACAGTATGTTCATTGAGGCCTTTGTTATTTACGCCGAGTGATTGACTTGATAATTCATTATCAATTTCTCACTGAAATTTAGTTCTCTTGTTGATTCAGATAAATTGATTGGGATGCCTATATTTCACAGGTATGAGAATTGGAATGTATAAGATTCTTAGAAGTTTGATAATACAAAGGTTTTTATAAGCATGTTAATTACTATTATCAATTTCTTTTGAAATTTCAAGACCTTGTATACATACAAAATTTTTTTTATCTTATAATTATTATATAAGCATGTTATTTACTGTTTCAATAGTTTTAGATATGGTGTTTGTGTTGGAAAATTCTGGTACGGTGGATTCGATTCATCGAGACGTTCCGGTGAAGTCGTGCGTGAATGTTTGAGTGTATTCAGACTTCTACGAGCGCGAGTTAATTCAGTCACGTGAACGGTTGAAGCCTATGATAGGTGAGTCAGTCTATCCCGTAAATATAGTCCCTAACTTGGTCTCACCCTAGGTACCAATTTGGCATAATTAAGAAATCCAATTTATTCATGGATTTCATTTTGTTTTATGGGAGTATTATGTAATTCATATTTCGTTACTCCCATAAGTGGCCCTCCCTATTAAGGCTGCAATTGTGGACTATGTTATGTGCGGTTTTGATTGGTGAACTAGGACTGAAAATACCGAGCACTCTTCTCTCTTGTTTCACTATCTACAATTGCTGCCTCTTCTCCTCTCTTTCTTTTGGCGTAGAGGAAATATTCCCGGCTCCAGCAAAATTGAGAAAGGAGAGGCGATATGCAACCTCTCATTTTTGTCAAGATTGAGAGGCCGAGCAACCCAGTTTTGCCGCAGATTTGGTTGGAGGAGTCAACAGTCATTTGGATTAGACAACTCTAGGAGGGAAACAATAAGAAGTTAAAGCCTTGGTGGATCGTTTTCTCTCCTCTGGTGAAGATCACAATATATTGTGATTATTCAGGTATTGTTTTATTTTATTTCTTCCAAGACTTTTATCTTCATCTTGATCCGAAAATCAGGAGTAATTTATCTGGGCCTATTTTGATTCCTCCTAAAACCATGGACCTTATCCACCAGTTCTGGATTTGATAATTTCATACAAGATTTCTACCATACTCAACACAATTAATAACCTCGGGGCCAGGGGCCGCCCGCCCCATGCGATAGAGATGTCGCCCAGATTGGGCGACTAGAAGACGGGCTGGCCGCCCGATCTGCTCGGCCTTGCCCTCGGTCGGGGTGACGACGAGGGGGTGGCTCCGCCTCGGACGGCTCCGTCTCGAGCGGTTAAGGCGTAAGTGGTTAGCGGAGACTTTTTGGATAACCACACATTAAGCAAGCTTTTAAGGGTGTTAGGGTATTTATTATATGTCCGCGCGTACCGACTCGAAACGACCCATTGAGTTTCGTGTCATTCTAGGGCATGACTTTACGCTGAAGATACTATATAAGGTCATTTCACATTTGATGAGCCTTAGTGGAGTATCTTGAGCGGAGCCTCAACATTCTCAAGATACTCGTTTAGATTTTTTCGCTCGTTCTATCGTCCGCTTTCTCGTTCTCTCGAGTTCGTCGGTCGTCGTCAAGGATTATGCAGGGATTAGAGAAAAAAGATTGAAGGTTGTTTTCGGTTGTTTGCCGCTCTCGACGTTTTTCCTGTTACTACTGTCGCCGCTCTAGCAAATTCTGGAGTATTCCTCCAAGATGTGTTTCTAGCGCCGCCCCATATCGCGATAGAAGGAATTTTTTTTGCTCCTGTCTTCAGATCTAAAAGGATCACAGATCTATGCATCGCGTCGGTTCTCGGGAATAAGCCATAACAGATCTCGCTTTTTCCTGTTGTCGCTCTTCTCGATCGAAGTCCAGAAATTCTTCAGATCAGGAGTTTCTCTCCCCTGTTCTTGTGCCTATTGTTCCTTCCTGTTTCATTCACTGTTAGCGAGGAAGACGATCTCAGCTGCTCTATCTTCGGGCTAGGAGCCAGATCCCACCACTGGATTTTCATACAGATCGAAAAAAAGGGGAAGAACTAAAGCTCCAAGGTGCAGATCTAGTTGATCGTGGAGGAGTAATCTGTCGACTCCACTCCTGGATCTACGATCTACGACAGCATGTGGCCGTTTTGCAGGGAGAAGGTGCAGCCATCATTTCTCTTACTTTCAAGATCTGGGTGTTGTTGTTGGGCCAATCCAAAGGAGGAAATAAAATTGGGTCCTTTTCCTCTAGCTTGCTGAATACTTTCAGATCTGGCTAAATGAAAAGCAGGGCTGACTACCACTATTAGATCCATAACTATTAAGGAGATCTGATTGAAGCAGGCCTGTACCATTTTCTCTACAGTGGGTTGGTCTCTACTAGTGGAGATTGACACTGGATATTTGCCTCTGATTGGAGAAGCCAATCTTTGTGGATGGAGAAGCAAAATTATTTCTAGATTTGATTCAAAGATTTTCCGGCGTCTTCACACGGCTCAGGTGACCTCGTTCTACAATTTTAATTTCTGTTTAAATCTAGTGCGATGTCGAAGAAAAGTGCGTTCGACACTGTCAAATTGCAGTCGTTCGACGCCACTGATTTCCTCAGTTGGAATTTTCAAGTCCAACTAGGAATGAAAGAATGAGAAATTTTTTATACTATTCAGAGTGATTTCGCCACTACCCGTGAGAATGTGGACAATTTTCAGTGGATTAAAGATTAGAATTTGTGCAGGGATTACCTTCTGAATTCCCTAAATTCTCGTCTTGTCATGACCTACAGAGCATGTAAAACCGCAAAAGAGATTTGGGACCGCTTGAACGCATACTTCCAGTTTCTAGAACTAGAACATATGCGTCACGGGATGGAAGACAAACAATATGAAATGGTCGATAATCAGTTTGCGAGTTTGATTTTGAGTAAGTTGCCTCCTGATTGGATCACCTTCAAGTCTAAAATACACAGACTGAAGAAGAAGGAAGCCCCACATAATACTACAACATGTTGGTTGATATCTCTGATCTTAAGTCCATCGTGGCTATGATTGAGAGTAGTTACCGTAGTGCATCTTTTGAATGGTGGATAGACAGCGGTACTACCTGTCATATCACAAATGACAGAGGACTTCTCTCAGATGTCAGGGCAGTCTACGACAAAGTTGAAAACTGCAATGGAGGAGAGACTGAGGTTACTCGTGCTGGGACAACAAAATTAATCCTCTCTTCAAGTAAAACTCTAATTTTAAAGCATGTTAGAGTAGTTCCTAGTTTAACCAAAAATTTAGTTTCCATGAGCTTATTAGATAAGGCTGGAATTTCCTTTACAACCTAAAATGGTAGAATAACTTTAGCAGTTAATTCACACTATTTTGGTTGTGCGTCTATTATCAATGACATATATAGACTTAGCATAGAAAATGAGTGCATTAATCAAGTGAGTTCAACTCTTATTGATCCAAAGTTATTACACAATAGATTTGGACATGTGCACTACAAGAAAATGCGAGATCTAGCTAAAAGTCACAATATCCTTTTAGATCTTTCTATTCGATTTGATAGGTGTGAGGTTTGTGCCCAAACTAAGATTACTAGAAATCCTTTCAAGTCAATATCTAAAAGCACATAACTTCTTGAATTGATACATTCCGACCTTTGTGTTCTTCGAAGTCATGTCATTAGAGGTGGAAGGAAGTATCTTATTAACTTCATCGACGATTTTTCCAGATATTGTCATGTCTACCTATTGAAATCGAAAGATGAAGCCTTTGAGATCTTCAAGATCTTTAAAACTCGTGTTGAGAACCGGTTAAACTTAAAGATTTAGAGATTTAGAAGTGATTGAGGAGGGGAGTACACTGCAATTGAGTTTAGGGACTTTTGTGCCTCTGAGGGTATAATCTTAGAAACCACAACATCTTACTCACCCTAGTCGAATGGTATCGCTGAGCATAATAATAGAACTTTAACAGAGATGTTTAATTCTATGCTCCTCACAGCTGACATATCTAATTCCTTTTGGGGGGAAGCAGTCCTAACTACAAATCATATTCTAAATAGAGTGTCTCACTCAAAGCTTAACTCTACTTCGTATGAGTTGTGGAATGGTCATCCTTGTAGATATGATACTCTAAAGACTTGGGGCTATATTGCTTATGTAAGAATACAAGACCTTAAGAGACCTAAGGTGAGACCTAAAACAATGACCTGTGTTTATCTAGGTAGTGTAGAAGATAGTGCAGCTAACAGTTTTTTGGATCTATCCACTAATACGGTGATAGAGTCTAGAGATACTATTTTCTTTGAACACAAATTTATCAAAGATCATGACTTGACCGTCTCCGGGTCTACTGACATGATTTCAGAATCTACCGTAGAATCTGAAGTTGGACCCTCCGACATTGCTCCCCAACCTCTAGAGGTAGAATCTATTCCTCTTAGAGTATCTACAAGAGATAGAATACCTAAGGACTTGGGTGAGAATTTCGTCACCTATCACTTAGAGGATGATCCATTATCCTTTATGGAAACAATGAGATCTAGAGATGAGTTAATGTGGGCATAAGCCATCTATGATGAGATGAACTCGCTGCTACAAAACAATACTTGACATCTAGTTGACCTGCCAAAAGGAGCTAAAGTCCTAGGATATAAGTGAGTACTAAAGAAGAAATTACACAGTGATGAGTCTATAGCCAGATAAAAGCACGTCTAGTAGCTAAGGGTTATAAACAACATGTGAGAATTGACTATTTTGACGTCTATTCACTTGTATGTCACCTATCCACTATTAAGATTTTTCTTGTCATAGTTTCTATCGAGAACTTTATAGTTCATCGGATGGATGTGAAGACAACCTTCTTGAATATAGAGCTTGATGAGGAGATCTACATGACACAACCTGAAGGTTATGTACATAAAGATCTAAAAGAGAAATTGTGCAAACTAGACAAATTAATCTATGAGCTTAAGCAAGCGCCTAAGATGTGACACATGATATTTGACCAAGTGGTAAAGAGCGTTAGATTTCAGTTCAGTCTCTCAGACAAGTGCCTCTATCACCACTCAATGTCAAATAAAACGGTCATCATATGCCTATATATGTATGACATGTTGATTCTGGGGTCAGATTTTGCTGCAGTAAGGGATATTAAATCCACACTTGCAAAAGCATTTGACATGAATGACCTTGCTCCTGTGGATACCCTTTTAGGAATGAAAGTTAAAGTGGACAAGAATTGTATTACTCTTAGTCAAGCTCACTATGTAGAGCAAATTCTTTCTACCTGAGGTTATAAAGACTATAGGCCTGTAGAGACACTGTTTGATCCAAACGTCAAGTTGCGCTCGAATAAAGGGACCATCATTGACCAAGTAAAGTACTCAAAGATCATTGGTAGCCTTATGTATATCAATAGTTGTACAAGACCAAACATTGTCTTCTTGGTTGGCATGTTGAGTCGCTTTACTAGTAGTCAAGACAAAGAGCATTGCGACGCCCTAGACAGGCTGATGAGATACCTGAGAGGTACTAAAAATCATGATATTTGCGACACCAGTTACCCTCATACTGTGTATGGATACTCTGATGCCTCGTGGTATTCAGAAGTTGATAATAGTAGGTCTACGAGTGGATTTATATTCATTATGTGTGGAGCTACTGTTGTTTGAAAATCCAAAAGACAGACTTGTATAGCTTTGTCGTCTATGGAAGCCGAGTTGTTTGTCTTAGCTTCGATTGGTGAAGAGGCGGGCTGGATTAGAAATTTGATTATAGACATTCTCTTGTCTAGGCTACAAGTCAATTCCTTAAGTCAGTACTGTGATAATCAGGCAGCAGTCCAAGTCATCAAGAATGTCCTCTTTAATACTAAAAGAAGACATGTACGAATGAGACATGCTCTATTGAATTATCTGAAAGAATAAGGCGTTATCACCCGGATCAATGTGCGATCGAAGGATAACCTGGCTGATCCATTGATGTAAGGAATGCCCAAAGACCGGTTAATCAAAATAGTGTGGGAAATGAGACTAAAGGCGATTTAAGTTCAGTCTTAGTTCAAGGTTAGGCGATTCAGTTCAGCCTTAGTCCGAATGTTTTGATTCTTCCCACTTTTCTTTGTCAAAGCAAGCGTGTTGTGCTCCACTGATGTTCGGGGTTGCTGAGTATGAATCCGGTAAGTTGTTTCATTCCACATCTGATGTTAACAACTTAATCGAGATTCGTCTACCTTACCTTGGAGAAGAGTGTTATTCCACATTTGATAACACGATATGACTCGGTTTGGCTCATCTCCTGTTGATTGGTTTCATTTCATATTTGATGAGTTCCAATTAACTTAAGAAGAACAGTAACCGTGACATTCCACATAGCAACACAAATACAATTGCGATGTCGAAAAGTCCATAAGATCATTTCTTTGAAAACAGATAATGGATTCTGAGGTAGAACCTATAATTCTCTGTGTAGGTATCCTCTAAGTAAATTCTACAATACTACGTTCTTACAAGTAGAACTAGATACATGCACATTTTCAAAGGTTTGAATTCATTCTGAATGAAATTCTTTGGTGAAAATTATAAGAAATGCCGATGATGGAGGAGCACTTGTTGTTTGGGATCCTTATGAGGATGCCCTACAGTAAATTTGAGGATGATGACAGCTAGAGTGTTATTTGATTTCTGCCTTGACTCTGCTTAGAGCATTATTTCGCTCTTTTGAATACTTGTTGTTTGGACTACTTTTGCTCTTTTGTTGATTATTAGCCACTATGTATGTTGAGTCTGTGTTATGATTGTACTTTAGAATGCTATGTGATGTTGCTGAGATTTGTATTGACTCTTATGCATGCATACAGTTATTTCTTTAACGTCCAATATATTCTGACAAGTGTGATAGACCCGATCGTGAGTGCTTCATGTTCGATTGAACACTACACACACCACCCTTTTTCCGACGTAGAGTTTACAGCGAACATAGGAGGAGATTGTTATGGTATTTATCATATGTTCGCGCGTGTCGAGACCGACTCGGAACGACCCATTGGGTTTCGTGTCATTCTAGGGCAATGCTCTACGCTAGAGATACTATATAATGTCATTCCACATTTGATGAGCCTTAGTGAACTATCTTGAGCGGAGCCTCAAAAAAGAGAACCTTTTAGAGTATCAGTACCTCATTAGGCACGCATAATTAAACCATAAAGACAAAAATAATTCCCCAAAGACTCATCTTTTCCATCCTCAGATTCACCCATCGGTCATTGAAATTCTAATAATATGCCAAGCCCGCCGAAGCAGCTTATAAGCTTGCCCGATTACACTAACAAGCACATCCTTTCCTAAAGGAGGTGTTGGGGATCGCTCTAGGCTCTTAGTAGACTTGATTAAATTGGTCGTCTTAGCATAAGAGCTGTCGCGGGTGCAAAAGTTATAGAAAAACAAAAAGTTGATAGAGGATATTTTTAACGTAAAAAACCCGTCAATTGGGTGAAAAACCATGTGGTCAAATCTGTGTCGACCAAACCTCCACTATTTGTTGGTTGCTGTACATGACTTTTAATGGAATCGAATGCGACAGGCCGTCTCTCATTACATTTTCTGAAGAAAGAGGAAAAGCATAGCTTGGAGGGTGACAGGTCATCGCTCACGGAGCTGAGTATTTCTTCTTATGTTGTGGGGAGCGAACGCTCGTTGTATTATGACGACTTTTCCTGGTGTTTGGGACCAGGAGCATTGTGCTTTGCACGTCCTCGTATCTGCAGCTAAGATGGCTGTGCGATGTGCTCTGAGCGTCTTATCTTTTGCGGCTTGTCTCCTGTACATGAGAGCGCACGTCGGGAGGAAAAATGGAGGAGAGAGAAAATCTGCAGGAGGATCTTTTGGTCCCCAAAGAGAGTGAGAATGAATGAGGATCATTTATATTTATAGATTTCAAGAGGGTTGACCTGTAAATTCTCCCAATAACTACCAGACGGACGAATAAAAACACCTGAAACATGACATGCAAATCAGAATTTTTATGAAAATGATGAGACCACCCTCGGATAGTTAAAACCCAATGGAAAATCCAACCACGCCTCCCGCGAGGGGAGGAATGGTCCGACGAGGCCGACGACTGGGAGGGGCCGGTGGCCGAGGCGTGACGACCCCCAAATAAGGCCGAGCGATAGGACTGCCAACCAATTTAGGTATCGAGATGGTCGCCCCAAAAAGGTGGCCAAAAGGGGCTGCCCGATTTGGGGCGGCCCTACCTCTGGTGAGGCACCAGCAGGACCGGGCGGCTGTGTTGCCACCCGATTAGGGCAGCGGGGAGGCCTCCACCAACAAGGTGGCCAAAGGGCTGCTCGATTTGGGATGGCCGTGCGCCTAGCGGGGACTGGGAGTCGGTAGGGCCGAGCGGTTAAATTGCCACCTGATAGGGCAACGGGGAGGCCGCCACCAACTAGGCGGCCAAAGGGCCACCTGATTTGTGGCCGCCTTTACCCTGGCAAGGCACCGGGAGGGCCGAGCGGTTGGACTGCCGCTCGGTTAGTGCAGCAAGGAGGCCACCCCCTCAACATGGATGCCGACGGAGGCCGGCTGGCCTGGGAGGCCGAGGGATTGCTGGCCCGAGCGGTCTATCTCCTGGCGATTATGCCGCAAGCGGTTGCGCCTCTAGCCGCACCCCAAGCGTGGGGGTGCGTATATCGCTTTAAGGGGACCCCATTAGGAGACATTTTGGTTCTGAGCCCGGTTTCCAAATCCAAGTACGTATTTTAATAAGAGTCATTAGATTCGGGCAAAGTGAGACACATTTTTGCACCGAGATTCAGGTTGACATCTTGGCATGATAGGAGCGGACCCGAACAGTCTCTCTCCTTCGGACTGTGTAACTTCCCTCCCAAAAGGAGAAATTTTTTGTATATGGGCTCCGTCTACAGATTTGGTGACGAAGCCCTTAGGATCGTGCCACATGTGCTTTATTTCGTACTTGCAGTTTTGTTCATCTGATGCACACCTTTGTTCGCCCGGTGCGCACTTTATGCGCTCAACGAGCACTTATGTGCTCCCAAAGCACACTTTTGTTTACCTGACACACACTTTTGTTCTTCCAGAGAGCATTTTTGTCGCCTAGACCACACTTTTTGTTCGCCCTAAGCACACTTTTTGGCTTGTTTAAAGCACTTGTGGTTTCAATGAGCCAAAGTGCACTTCGGGCGAATAAAGAGGAGGAAGCGAACAAATTTATTTTTTTGGGTTGATGTGATTGCCATTTATTGTGAGAAGGTAGAAATTCACTAAAATCACAAGTACTTTAAATGAGCAAAAGTGTGCTTCAGACAGACAAAAATGCTCGCTGGTGAACAAAAGTGCATGCCAAACTTACAAAATGCATGTCGGGCGGACAAAATTGCGGTCCAAGAGCACAAAAGTGCTCTCTTACAAACAAAGTGCATGCCGGGTTGGCAAACCTGCACTCCGAATGAACAAAAATATGCTAAGAGTGAACAAAACTACAAATGCGGAATAAATCACACCTGTTTGAATCATAAAGACTCATCTCTCCCGGATCTCTGGAGAGTAAATTGCAGTGCGATCCAACGAATGTGAGTACGCGGAGATGCGTGCACATCTCAGCACACATATCTCAAACCACTGCACGCATTTTCGTACGAGCATGTATCTCCGCACAAGATGAGATGTGCTCGCAATCATTGGAACGCTTCTCTCCCCCGTCCGGAAATCGGAATACGACCCCAGTCCTTGGAATTCCACAAATACCCCGAGCCCACCCAAGCAGCTCCATGCAGTCTACTCGAATCGGACGGCCAAGCAATTTTCTATTTCTCCCGTGATCAAGGGCTAAAAATTAACGACATGTGCCCTCGTTCACGGCTACATTGTTCGCTACAGGTTCAACGCAAGTCCTACTTTCCATTTTAAATGTAAATCCACCTCACACCAAATATCCCCAAACCACCACAGAGTAGCTTACACGTGGCAAGCATTGAAACGTGGAAGGCGGTAAAATATGGTGGCTTTATTAGGGAAGATATTAAAATTTGCTCATTTTGAAATCACCCGCGTGCATCTCCCCCGTTCCCGCCTCTTTCTCATTCCCTCCTCCCTCTCCTCGTTAAAAACCCTAAGACCCCCATCGCTTCCCCTCACCGCTCTCTCTCTCTCTCTCTCTCTCTCTCTATTCAACCCTTTCTCTCTTATCTGGTTCTCTCATCATTGTCACCCATTCTCTCACATCGATCTCCATCTAGGCCGTAGATTCTCTCTCTTAACAGCCCTGATGAATCGAAGGGTGAGGAGTCCGGCAAGGAAGGGGGCGGCGGCGTTGAGGACGGAGGAGAGGCTGCAGAGATTCTTAAGACCCGGAGCACTTGCTCAATTGCGGGATTCAAAAATTATCGCCAGATCGCCAAGATCTGCCTTGAAGGCAGCTCAGATCGGCGGTTTCCGGTTATCACCGCCATCATCCCCGGCGGCTCCGGCGGGGACAGCGCCCATCGATGGAAGGGAAGATGACTTGATCCGTTTCTTTTCATCGAGGCCGCGCGGGCCGCGCCAGCTGAAGAGGAAAAAGCTTGCCGCTGCAAAGTACGTCTTCTTCTCGCCGCCGAGCCCCGATCTCTCTGATTCTGTCTTGGATGTTTTCGGTGCCGATTTCGTCGCTGCTCATTGAGCTTCTTTCACAGTAGAAAGAAAAAAAACACAACAAATACATTGTAGAGTGTTGTATTATTACGAGTTTTGGTGTTCTTTTTTCCTTTTGATTTTTCTAACACAGGTTTTGTCATCCAGTTCTGTTGGCGAGGGCATTGTGTAACCTGTTGTTATAGATTGTTAGGGTTCTTTCACTTACCAAAAAAAGAAAATTAAACAGGCCAATTTTGTTTTAAATTCTCTCTTTTTTCTTATGAATGTTTGCTATTAAGATCGTTTTCTCTGGTTTTCCAAATGAAGAATCTGTCTTTTTGTGCTTCATGCATGCTTATACTCTTTACCATGAATAAATCCATTAAAATGTTGTTTTCTGTTGAACTGCTGCATCCCATCAACGGCGGACAATTTTTCAGCCAACCTGCACGCAACAATTACCCAGCTGAGGATACCAACCATTCAGCCAATAGGAAGACATCAATCATCATTGACCAGGTCAACAACAACAAGAAATGCCAGCCGTATGATCTCATCAAGGGCTCAGATTAATGTTTTACTTTTCTACCGTTCAATAACGGCTATGTATCTTCCTTTAAATACCGTATAACTTTAACTTTTGTATTGGGTATGGATGATAATGAATTAAATATCTGCTTTTCTACTATTCATCTCCTTCCTTTTTCCCGATCTTCTCTTTCCCCTCCGGCCAATCTCCCCTTCCCGGCCATTCCTCTCTTCCCCTCTCCTTCGCAACGCCGATCAACCACATAACAACCAACGGGATCGCAACATTTGGTGCTCTCCTTGAGATTTTCCCTTTGATCCCGTTACTGCAGCGCTTCGGGCATGTGGGACGGACTCCGTTTTATTACTGAGTTCAGGGCGGCACTTCCGGGAGAACAAACCAACCGCTCAGCACAATTGGAAGACATTCACGAGCGGTTCGTCACCGAAATCTCCCAACAAACACAACAACTTCAACAACAATTTACTAGTGAACTTCAGACAAAAGAAAACTTGCTGGTCCAGCAAATCATGACCTCCAAGGATGACGCAGCAGAACAACTCGCGGAGCAGATGGCAGCACTGTGACGTAACCTGCTGGCCCAATTTGACAACTTACATCAGGTGTTTGGGAAACAACCCAGCATAGACGGAATCAACATGGATGACACTCCACAAGCCCTGAGACCACCGGACCTGTTTCCTTCGCACTCATCCAGTGGAATACTAGGCTCGGCCCCCATCGGCAACTAAACTAAGGTAGTTTCTGAACGACCCGACAATTTAGATATTCGATGCCCTCGTTTTTCTGAGGGAGATCCGACCGACTGGTTATATGAGCTAAAGCAATATTTCGAATACCACTGCACTCGGCCCCAAGACTACCTTTTGATTGCCTCCTTCCATTTAGACAAACCAGCCTCCAAGCGGTACCAAGCCACGCTTAAGGACCACCCAGCTCTAACCTTTCATCTATTTGTTGACTCCATCCAAAAACGTTTCAGACCTTCATTATACATCAAGCCGGCTGGCATCTTAACCAAGTTACAACAAACCACCACCGTATTAAATTACAAAACTGAATTTGAAGAACTCATAACCAAAGTACCTGGCTTACACCCGAATTCGTCACTGATATGTTCGTTTATGGCCTCAAAGATCATATTAAGGGACCCGTCCTCTGCGTTAGACCCACGGAAGTTCACGACGCTTACGCCTTAGCACGCATGTATGAAGATCAACATAATTAATCTAATAAACCAAGCCACTCGGTTTTCTCCGCACCAACGTTCCACAAACACAAACCTTTCCAACGGGAAGCACACAAAACACCCCCTAACCAATTCCGGCCTAAATATCCCCCTATTAAACGACTCACGCCGACGGAACTACAGGCAAAACATGACAAGGGGCTATGTTACAACTGCGACAAAAAAAAAATATCACGCGTACACCGATGCAAAGGGAAAGGGGCTTTACTCTACTTAGTCGGCACGGAAGAAGAGGACATTCCAGACGTACCTCCCTATGACCTACCACCTGACGAGTACACCGACACGATGATTTGTTTGCAAATTCTTATCGGGGCCCTCCCCGACCATGGTCTCAGAATGACCGACTACATAAATAAACACCCCCTCCAACTTTTCGTGGATAGTGGTAGCACCCTCAATTTCATCTCCCCACGCATGACTCACTTCCTAAAACTCCCAATACTATCCGCTAGGCAATTCCCTGTGTATATGGGAAACGGTTCTACCGAAACATGCCAGGAAAGTGCACAGACACTTCGCTACTCATACAGACCGTTCCCTACAACGTTCACTTATATGTCCTTGATATTGAAGACACCGATCTTATACTAGGCCAAAGTGTGCTCCGGACATTAGGTCCAGTTACCATTGACTACGATAAGTTCACGTTATCATACTCCGGCGCAGGAGGTCAAGTGACCCTGGTAGGACATAGGAACACGTCCTCGACAGGACAATTTCATCATCACAACTGATGCAGATGATTGCCGTCAAACCATCCGCCATGTGTCTTGTTCTCACAAAGGCTACACCGGCCACTATACCCCCACAACCGGTTGGCACAATTAGTAACACCCGACCACAACGTCTCGAACGTCTACTTCACTCTTTTTCCGGCCTGTTCTGCGAACCTATCTCGCTACCACCTCCACGGGATATAGACCATCAAATTAATTTAACCCCGCTGCTCTAGCCCCGAACCTGCGACCCTTTAGATATCCTTACCATCAAAAAAATGAGATCGAGCGATTGGTCTCAGAAATGCTTAGAAACGGACACATAAGGCCCAGTACCTCAGTATTTAGCTCACCCGTCATTTTAGTCAAAAGAAAGGATGACACGTGGCGTTTTTGCGTCGATTACCGGGCCCTTAACAAGATAACCATTAAAGATAAATTCCCATCCCAACAATTGATGAATTGTTAGATGAGTTGTGTTCGGCCCATTTTTTCTCCAAAGTAGTCTTACAGTCTGGATACCATCAAATTCGAATGAACAAAAAGGACATCCATAAGACAGCTTTCCGCACGCATCAGAGCCATTATGAATTTTTGGTTATGCCTTCGGGTTAACAAATGCCCCCTCCACCTTTCAGGCACTTATGAACACCATTTTCCAACCGTTATTAAGAAAATTCATCGTTGTTTTTTTCGACGATATTTAAGTCTATAGCGCCACTGAAGCAGAGCATTTAGCCCACTTAGAGACAACTTTAAAACTATGGAGCATCATACCCTATATATCAAACTATCCAAGTGCTCTTTTTTAACAACCACGTAGAATTTTTGGGGCACATTATCCAGGACGACATCGTCAGCCCAAATAGGAGTAACATCGTGTCCGTGAAAATGTTTCCCAGACACACCAATCAGAAGCATATAAGAGCTTTTTTAGGATTACAGGGTACTATCGCAAATTCATACGCGACTATGCAAAAATAGCATTCTCATTAACAGAACTACTAAAGAAGACCTCCTTTCTATGGAATGACAAAACACAAGAGGCCTTTGATCACCTGAAAAACAAACTAATTTCCGAGCCAATACTCACCTTGCCGAACTTCAAGGAATCATTCATATTAGAAACGGATGCGTCCGACACCGGGATTGGGGCTGTCTTAAAGCAAACCTCCGGCACAATAGCATATTTTAGTAAGAAACTCTTACCTTTAATGCAAAAAAATCAACATACATCAGGGAATTGTATGCAGTAACATCAGCAATAGCTAAATGACGTCAATACCTTCTGGGACACCATTTATCATTCTGACGGACCACCAAAGTCTACACCACCTACTAACTCACAACTACAAACCCCAGAGCAACAATTTTTTTTATCTAAACTACTCGGTTATGACTTTATTATCCAATATCGAGCGCGCCACAACCAAGCGCGACTGACACTTTGTCTAGACTACCCGACCTTCCCGATCCACCCTCCTTAATGCACCTCACCAAGATCACTAACCCAATAACCATCGTGTTGGACGGTTTGAACACCGACTATGATAACGATCCATTCGTTCAAAAATTCTTAAAAAATCCCCAGCCTACCCCGCCCGGAACCAGCAAGGCACTTATATCACATATCGCCAAAGAATATACATACCAGACACATCTCCTCTGAAACATCACTCCTACTCGAGTCTCACTCAAGTTTAGCAAGAGGTCATTCAGGAATTAAAAACACCATACATCAGATCAAAATCAGTTTTATTGGCATAATATGAAGGAAGAAGTGACCACATTCATCAAAAACTGCGACATATGCTAAAAGGCAAAAAGCACTAAATCATTCACCGTATGACCTCTTACAACCCTTGCCGACCCCCCAACGACTATGGGCAGACCTCACGATGGACTCATCACCCACCTACCCATTCCAAGGGTACACAATTATACTAGTGGTAGTCGACCAATTTTCGAAGGCTGCTCACTTTGCCCCACTTTTGCACCCCATAACAGGACCCTCGGTGATAGCAGAATTTTGGAACTGTGTAGGAAAACTCCACGACATACCCGAACTATAATCTCAGATCGGGATACGATCTTCTTAAACAACTTCTGGGTGGAACTTTTTAGGCTCCAAAGCACACTATTAAAATATAGCTCATCATACCACCCTCAAACGACGGCTAACGGAAAGGGTGAACCGTTGTCTAGAGCAATATTTACGAATTTTTTCTCACGATACTCCCAAAAAATGGTCTCTTTATTTAAACCTTGCTGAATACTATTACAACACATTCTATAACTCTTCGACCAATATGACCCTCTTTGAGGTTATGTTTGGTCGACCAGTCCTGGTTTGCTCAATTTCTATGCAGGGAGCACTGGCAATGAAGCCATGGAAGAGACAATGCGAACTCGGGAGCAAATCCTCCACAACCTCAAGGGGAATCTAGCCAATTCACAGCAACGAATGAAGAAATACGCAGATTAGAGAAGAACAACATTGAAACTAGACAAGGGAGATTGGGTGCTACTCAAGCTCCACCCATACCGACAACTAACCATGAGAAGACATCGGGGAAAGAAACTGGGCCTAAAATATTACGGCCCCTGCCAAATAATTGAAGCCATAGGCGAAACTGCATATCGGTACATCTCCCTCCTTCGTACCGTATACACCCCGTATTCCACGTATCTATGCTCAAACCATATACCGTAGACCCAGGGGTTCAGGTTACCGAACTGCCCGATCTTAATTGGGGAAACAACCCACTGCACCAGCCACTGGCTGTTCTCAACACACCTGGCTATTGCGTCAGGGTCAAGAGATTCCCAGGCATTAATCCAGTGGCAGGGTCTATCCCGGCCGACAGCACTCGGGAAGATGTCACCGATCTACAAGAGAGCCCTCAGCTACAAACAGCCATATTGGAAGAACTGAAAAAAAAAAAAATCCCACATTGAAACCATAACATGGAAACACAATGGAAAACGAAACGCCAGACACATCAAACCGGATCAACAATATCAACCCCTGTTAGCATCCTGGGGCACCAAACATAAAAGAACACCAAACAAAACCTATTTCTTTGCAGCGCAGATCAGGCGGAGACTTAGCTCCCAGTCACACAAAGCAGAGAGAAAGCGACATCACGCAAAGCGTACCACACCTTGAAATCGCAAGTTATAGCTCTCAACTCCCGTCATCACCTCCGCCGTCTCAGCTATTTCGGTCGGACGAGAAGATGGCATACAAGCAAGCCTTCACACTAACAGCAGACAGATAGCATCCTGGACAGCGACTACAGACCCGCCGGCGGCCACTTCTCCGCTACCGTCTCAGACGAAATAAAAGACGGGGACAAACGCTGAGGACAACGTTCTTAAAGAGGACGGTATTGTTGAAGAACCAGAACCAACGGTCTCAGAACTGCTGCATCCCATCAACGGCGGATAATTTTCAGCCAACCTGCACGCAACAATTACCAGCGGAGGATACCGACCATTAGCCAATAGGAAGACAACAATTATCATCATTCCAGGTAACAATAACAAGAATTTTCAGCCGTATAATCTCATCATGGCTCAGATTAATGTTTTACTTTTCTACCATTCAGTAACGGCTATGTATCTTCCTTTAAATACCGTATAACTTTTGTATTGGGTATGGATGATAATGAATTTAATATCTGCTTTTCTACTGTTCATCTCCTCCTTTTTTCCGATCTTCTCTTTCCCCTCCGGCAATCTCCCTTCCTGGCCATTCCCCTCTCCCCTCTCCTTCGCAACGCCGATCAGCCACATAACAACCAAGGGATCTCAACATTTTCCTATGTCCCTGCAGCAGGATTACCTATTACAATCTTTTTCGATCTAATTTTCTGATAAATACTACTTAGTATTGTTTTCTTTATCCTGTTCATAGGATTTTAGTTGTCATCATCATTATTTTCAACTGTTGATCATCAACGTATTCACATTTTTAGAAGAATTTAAAAGGGTGTGTTCGTTTGACAGGTTTTAGATGGAGAGAATTCGTTGTTTAAGGCTCCGTTTTGCACGGTGGTGGTGGTCATGAACATGCGTTTACCACAGTCACCACCATGCCAAAGGGATCCTAAAACCCCAAAATTGTGGGTTTTGAAAATGGACAAAAAACAAATGTTTTTTGTTCTTTGTAGAGGGTTTTGAGATAAAAATAATTCAAAATTGTTTTTTTTAGGGGGGGGGGGGGTGGGGGGGGGGAATCTACCGTTTCATCTTCTTTGTTGAGATCATCTTCCCCCTCAAGTATCTAGTTCTATTTCAGTACTCTACTCCTATCTCGTCGCCGATTGTGGCAGTCTCTGGTTTGATGCACAATGAAATAGAAGAGTCGTGCACAGGCTGAACCGTTGAAGGAGCAAGGCCATGGATTCAATCATTTGGTAAGGAAATTCAAGGGTTTGGTTGGCGAGGAACCCTAAACCAAATGGAACAGGAAGAGTCAATGAACGATGACAATATTATGCGTCCAGAAGGAAGCCTGCACTGACAAGCGACTGGCGATGCATGCAATCTGCGAGCCTAGGCCAGAAGATGAAACACGACGAAGAAGAGTGTAATTAATGTCCTGGTAGGCAATTGTTGGAACGATTTCTTACCCAATTTCTTCTCCGGTGTCTACAAGCGTGATTGTTGGAACATCTTCTCTGGTTTCTGCTCGACATCTGCTCCTGCGCGTCAAGCGATAGTTGCACATCCAAATTTCCAAAACAAACACAAATATTGGTATTGACCCAATTCCATCATACAAAAAACCGATGGACCAAATTTCATCATTTAAAGACCGTTGGATCCAACTCTATCCTGCAAAAATAACAAACAAACACAAATTGAAATTGGGTGTACCAAAACCAATTCCCTCAGTCTAAAACCCGTGAAACGAACACACCCTAATTATTAATAGTTTTCATTTAATTAAGTTTTGTATTAAACCATGTTGAAACTTTTGATTTTGAATGGATTCTTGTTCTGCCTCTACTAGATTGTCTGATTAGTTGCTCTATTTTTTCCACCTTTGGAAGCTATAAATAGAGGGTCAGGTTTCTTAATTTGATATCAAAGCATGATACTAAACTTAGAGGGACAACGTTTGTGCTTTGGACTATTACTTGTGACTTGTGAGTGTATGTGAGATTTTATATACATTTATTTTATATTCACAGTATTTTTTTGCGAGTGTTCAAGGTTTTTTTTAATTATATTAAAATCAAACAAATTGATATTAGAGTAGGAGTAATTGTGCACCATGGCATGAGGAGATTCCATTGGTGCAGAATTTGATTTGCTGATTTTAAATTTGATTGTGTACAAATATCAATTCACCGTAACAAATTTTGTAGCTTTGTAGAGATTTACTAAGAACTCGTGTAGTTCCATCTTGTTAGGTGGTGTCTGTATTGCATTGTTGCAAACAGTGATTCTAAATCCCCAAACAAAAATTAATCATTAAATGAAATTAAAGGTTTACATTGACAAAACATTGCCAAAGCTAGATGCCTTATACATCTTGTTTAGGCTTTCTACCAAGAATCAAGAAGCAATGAACACTAAAGAAAATGACGACTTCCACTATGAAAAAAATGCTGGACGCAAAGGATGAAGATGATAAAGATAACATTCAATGGCCGCTAGGTGCTTACATGAATGCTTGAATTCCGTTAACAGAAGCCGTAGACTTCAACAAAATTTTAGGAGTTGTGAGCCCAGGAGGAAAACAGTAGACTTCAGCAAAATTTAAGGAGTTGTGAGCTAAGGAGGAAAACAAAGTCTGACGGAAGATTTGCTGTCTGCAAACAAAAAAATGTGTAGAATATACTCATGATAAGTTCAACATCTAAATACTAGACTGTATAAATCAACAACAATTGACTTGGCCGAGCACACCGCAGTAAAATTGAATATTATAAGGGAAGGATTAACACATTGCTGGAATTTGTTGGAGCATGTTGCACTCTAAAATTGTACCCAGCTGATTCTAGATTGAATGCATGATGACTAATGTTTGCGATTCATTGGTCATATCACGCTAAGTTAGGGTTATGTAACCCAATTCATAATATTAGTGGCAATGTCTGCTTTGGTTCAATCTATTTGATTCCAAGCTGAATTGCATAGTATTTCTCATGAGGTCACTCATCTAGAAACTATTTCCAATAGAGCATACTTAACTATATAATTTTATCGCAATCACATTAGTTGTTATAAAAATGCTTCTTTGATATTTGAAGATATAAATTATTACTTAAGATCTACAGTTTTCATTCAATTTTAGAAATTTGGCAAGAGCTATCTTTTTTCTAGCTTCATTGCCATAAAGGCACTCCCAACCATCATAGGACCACACTCATTGGGTTTAGGGTGTACATGCCCATCAACTATTGCCATCTTCAATTTACACATCATATTGTACAGATTAGGAGATATTATCCAAGTTGATTAACCCATCCTATACTAAGTTGAGTTGCATAGCTTCATCTTTTTTCATGGATTATCTATGAGTACACTTTATAAGGCCACCTATCTTAGAATTACTTCAATTATATCATATGCAACTATGGAATGTTGAGGTTCCGTTCAAGATAGTCCACTAACGTTCATCAAGTGTGAAATTACCTTATATAGTATCTCTAGCGTAAAGCTTTGTCATAGAGTGACACGAAACCCAATGAGTCGTTCTGATTCGGTCTCGACACGCGCGGACATATACTTTATTCCCTAACAATCTCCTCCAATGTCCGCCGTAAACCCGATGTCGGAAAAAGGGTGGTGTGTGTAGTGTTCAACCGAACATGAAGCACTCACAACCGTGTCCGTCACACTTGTCAGAATATATTGGAGTTAAATAAAGCAGTTGTATGCATGCATAATAATAAATAGAAAAAATTCAGCAGCATCATAACCAAGTCAAAAGTACAATCACAACACATGTATCAGCACACCTAGTGTCTCATGACCAACTAAAGAGCAAGACAGTACAAACAAAACCAATGAAAGAAAGAAGAGCTAAGCAGTGTTCTAAGCAGAAGAAAAACCACAAAAATACTCTAAAAAACATCGTCCATCAGATCATCTTTGTCAGGATCCCAATCTGCACATACTCCTCCATCAGCAACAGTTCCTGTATTTTCCAATAAAGAATTTCATTTTGAATGAAATCGAATTTTAAAAAAGTACATGTATCTAGTTCTACTTGTAAGAACGTAGTACTTTATAATTAACAAGAGGACACCTAACATAGAGTATTGTAGGTTCTACCTCAGAATCCATTATCTGTTTTTGAGAAAATAATCTTATAGATTTTTGGACAACGCAGCTGTATCTGTGTTCTTATGTGTAATGTCACGGTTACTATTCTTCTAAAGTTAACTGGAACTCATCAAATGTGAAATGAAACCAATCAACATAAGAAGAGCAAAACGAGTTAGATTTTGTTATCAAATGTGGAATAACACTCTTGAAAGTCTATATTTCAAGGATAGCTAAATCACCTAAAGGGGGGGGGGGGTGAATAGGTTATTGGTCTCTTTGAGACTATCTTCTGCTTTCTGTATAATATTTTATTTTTTCTTTTATCTTTCAGCTTAGGGTGATCTAAAGCTTGTCCTTAACACCTGTAAATAATAAAAAGAAAAACAACCATAGAAAAACACACAGAGATTTATAGTGGTTCCCCAATTGGGCACATCCACTTTTCCTCCCACATATCCAACTAACTTGTTGGACTAGACACAAATTCCTCCAAACTGCTCCTAAGAGCTTACACCTCAGATCCCACAGGATCTTCAAGTCTCCTCCAAGATTCACTTCTCAGCCACAAAGGCCTACACTCAGTGGTGAGCAGACCACCTACCTCAGGCTATTAAGCCCTACACTCAGGCTGGGAGGACAGCCTTACCTCAGATCCCAAAGGATCCTACCTCAGAGCTCTGCAGTGCTGCTACACTCAGTGACCCGCAAGCCACCTACCTCAGCCTTATCTCTAAGGCCTACAGTTCAGGCTTTTCAGCCCTACAACTTCAGGCACAAGGTCCTACTCTCAGAGTGCTGCAACACTCCTACAACTCAGTACCCATCCAGGTACCTACCTCAGTGCCCCTCCAGGCACCTACAGCTCAGTGACAAACTTGTCACCTACCTCAGACATAAAGACCCTACACTCAGAGAGCAGCACTCTCCTACCTTAAGCAATTAAGCCCTACAGCTCAGATCCACACTTGCATCCTACCTCAGTACCCCAGAAGGGCACCTACAGCTCAGTGACTAAAAAGTCACCTACAACTCAGATTCAGGTAAACTGAATCCTACAGGATGAATGTGGGTTGATGGATATTCTTAATGAAAGATATGGTACCTAAACACCTAGAGGGGGGGGGGGGGTGAATAGGTGACCTAAACCTTTTTAGACTTTTGTTTGGCAGCACAACAGTTTTTCACTGATTACTACAGCTAACAGCAAATACAGAAATTAAGCATTCAATTCACAGCACAGCACAGAAGACACACTAATTTTATAGTGGTTCCCCAATCTTTGGGTACATCCACTTTCCCCCTTCGCCTATCTAGCAGTGTACTAGATTCGGCCAAACTTCTCTACTAGCTCAGAACCCAACAAGGTTCCTACCTCAGGCCCAAAGCCTTACACTCAGCCAAAAGGCCTACACTCAGCCACCCAGGCCTACACTCAGCCAATCAAGGCTTACACTCAGCCAATTAAAGGCCTACACTCAGAGTTCTTCAACTCCTACACTCAGGCACCAAGTCCTACCCTCAGCCTTTATAAAATAGGCTTACAATCACTCAGATCCAATGGATCTTACAAGTTTAAAATAGAAATTACAAATGCTAACTCTACAACTCAGAAAGGATGAGAGGAGTTGAGAGTTTCTTGATGAGTTCTTGGAAGAACTCAGCTTGATCCAAACTGACTTAGCTTTCTTCAAAGCTTCTTGAGTAGAACTGAATTAGTCTGAATCTACTGCAGTTGATCCTTGATCTCTGCTTCTTGAAATCCAGATGACTCTGAATTGTTCTTCTCAGCCTTAGTTCCAAAGACTGAATCCTTGGTTGGAGCTCTCTCTCTCCAACTACTTAGATCTGCAGTTGGACTGCCTGATCTTCTTGTGTTGATCCTCTGTGTATCACTTCTTGTTTTAGACTGATCAACAACTTCAATTATTATCACACCATGTAATGATTGTGAACTTCTTAACCACTTAACAACCTCATTCTGTAAACTCTGGGTGCCTATTTATAGGCTTCCTTCATGGTAACCGGCTGGTCCGGTTCATAACAGACTTCTGACTTCTCTGACAGTT
Organism: Platanthera guangdongensis; assembly: GCA_039583875.1. Lineage (NCBI taxonomy): Eukaryota > Viridiplantae > Streptophyta > Magnoliopsida > Asparagales > Orchidaceae > Platanthera > Platanthera guangdongensis. The sequence continues at coordinate 152,547,037 of CM077155.1, read as the reverse complement.
GATGTAGACCGGCTGGATTGGCATCTGTCATGTCAACCAGTCACTTCTTGAAATTCTCTAACTGTCAGATAGTGTCGAGACTTTCTGTTCTTAAGTGTCGACACTTATAGACCAAGTGTCGACACATGTTGTGTAAGTGTCGACACAAGTCTACAAGGTGTCGACACAATTCCTTGTATGTCTCGACACAGTTTCTTCTGCATGTGTCGACACTGAAATTGAGTGTCGACACAAGTACTTGCACTTCATTCTTTATCTGTATTCTTCTAAGTGTCGACACATCTCCTTTGTGTCGACACATCTTCATGTGTTGAAACTGTCAAGTGTCGACACTGCTTCTTGGTGTCGACACAAGTCTTCAATCTTGTTTCTTCAGCTGAGTGTCGACACATTCCTTTAGTGTCGACACTTGTACTTAGAATATTTTACAACTTTTCTGTTCTTTGCTAAGTGTCGACACAGCTCCTTGTGTCGACACTTTCTTCAAGTGTTGAGTCTTCTGGTTATGTGTCGACACATTGTGCTGAGTGTCGACACAATCTTCAAGTGTTGACTCCTTTGAGTGTGTGTCGACACATTGTGTTGAGTGTCGACACATTCTTCATATTTTGACTCTGCTGATTGAGTGTCGACACATTGTGTTGAGTGTCGACACATTCTTCATATTTTGACTCTGCTGATTGAGTGTCGACACATTGTGTTGAGTGTCGACACTTGTACTTAGTCTCTGCAGAATTTTGCTGAGTGTCGACACAACTCCAAGTGTCGACACTTTCTGATGTAGACTCAGCTCTTCTAGGTGTCGACACTTCTGCCAAGTGTCGACACAGCTTTTCTGCATTCTTCTACACAGAGTGTCGACACAGCTCCAAGTGTCGACACTTTCTGACTGGTGTCGACTCTTCTTCCCAGGTGTCGACACAATGACTCCAAGTGTCGACACTGCTTGTCTGGGTGTCGACACAAGCTTTCTCAAGTGTCGACACTTTCCCTCTGGGTGTCGACACATGGACTTAGAAATTTTCAGCTTCAGTCCAGTGTATAACTAACCTGCACAAGTAACTCAAACAAACATCAAATACATTCTGATGTATATCATTGAGTTAGGTGAGGTTTCTTCAAATCAGGTACATTTGACCAATGTACCCAACAATCTCCCCCTATTTGGAGAAGTCATAACCCTTAGTCAATGATATACACCACTCATAATTAAAAATTACAAAATGATGTAAAACATATAAATGACAACAGGGTAAACTTGAACATGTAATAAAGCACACATGTATACTTATTAAACATTGCAGAACAATTAAGAAACACACATATTTCAGAACATTCATACTATATTTATCATATACTGTTCCAATAATGTTCCTTATACATTTTCAATGAAGTATTACAATGTTTTTCACTTAACAGATTACAACAAGCATCAAGTTAATTCCTAATCTAGTGCTGATCAGGTTCTTTAATAACAATGCCTTTTCCAGCTTTAACTTGAGCTTTCACAGCAGCAGCAGCAGCAGGCTCAGCTTCAGCAGTCTTCTTCCCTTTAGAGTCCTTCTTCTTCTGTTCTTCAGCCTTGATCTTTTATCTTTCAAAATAATGATAGGGCTTAGGAAAGTACTTGCTAGGCTCCACAGCTGTTGGAGGTAGCTTTCCTAACTTAGCCTTCCTTCTATATTGGACAATTGCTTCCTGCCTACTCTCATGCTTTCTCCATTCAGCCTCTGAGAACCACTTGTTCCTTTCATGGGCATTGTCCTTGGCTGCTTTCCAGGCTGTAAGAATTATGTTCCTAGAAGTAGGGCTCCACTGTTCAAAATCTGGCTTTTGCTCAGCAATTTCCCTAAACTTCTTCTTTGACAGCCTAGTTTCTTCTTCTTTGTCCAAAGCCTCTTGCATTGCAGCTGTGATAGGTTGAACAACCTTTTCCAGAATAATATTAGGCTTGCCAGCAGGTGGACTATACATTGTGCTTATATCTGCATGAATCATGTCAAAGTCTGGAGGTGGATAGATTACATCAGCCACTGCTTGTTGCTCACCTCCAAGATATGTGCCTTGAATGCCAGAGTCAGCTACATTGTCATCATCACAAAGGGGAGGATAGCCCAGTGTAGCCCTGATGGAATTTGATATCCATTTTGCATGTTCAGAACTGGCCTTGACTAACACTCTCTCCCCCTTTATGACTTCTTGGGCCACATGATCTCTCACATCATCTTTCTGGAATCTGGGTCTAAGCTTTGTAAGCTGTTCTGAAATGACCTTCTGTGAGTCTTTAATGACAGTCTTTACAGCAGCAATCTCTGCTTGAAAGAGTTTATCAAAATCAGCTTTGGCAGCAGCAGAGGAAGTTGAAGGTTCATCTGACTTATTCTTGAGTTCAGTGACTATTGCATTGTGAGATGCAGTCAAATTTCATTCATCCTCAACTGATTCTCCAGCACATAGCCTTGTTTTACTGCTATATCTTCTACTTTCTCTTTAATTGTTTCTTGATGTTTAGCTAGATAGACCACTGCATGAGCACCCTTAGTAAAACAATCAGTCATCTCCTTTTTATTAAGGTTCATTTCAAACCTTATTGACTTGATTTCCTGTCCCAGATCAGATTGTAGAGCTTTGTGCCCTTCATCAACATAAGTTTCTAAAGCTTTCCTTTGTTCATCCATCTTGATTTGCATGGCAAGCAGTAGAGCACTGTAATCAGTGGATGGAGCTTGTTGAACTAAGGAATGTTGAGCAACTGTTTGGAGAGCCTTCTTATAGCTCTGGCTTCTTCTTTTGAAAACAAAGAACTTCTTTTTCTGAGCTTGCTCAGCTTCATCATCTTCAGAGTCTGATGTACTGGCTATATCCACCCTATCCTTAGGGCTGGATTGTTTTTCAGTATGCACATCTTGTGCCTTCTCAGTATCTAGCCTTATAGGCTCTTCTTGAATATCCAAATTCTCCCCCTCAGCAGCAGCATCCTTTACTGCATCAGCTGCATTCTTTTCCATATCAAAATCTTCTTGATCTAAGTTCAAAAAGAGATCTTCCATTGTATATTCTGCTGGAGACTGTGCAGGAGATGTTCTGGTTTCATCAGCTACAACAGATGTGTCTTGGAGAACAACATCTGGTTCTAGAGTTGCTGGCTGATTTTGCTGATGATCATCAGACAAATCAGAATTTATTATTGAAAAGTTCAAAGTATTAAGATCAACAAGTACCTCTTGAATGAGGAGGGTGGCTTGTTCACTCTCCAGTGTAGATGGTTCTGCTACACCTGGAAGCTCCCCCTGGATGTCAGCTGCCTCCTGAGGAGCAGGTGTCTTCTCTGCAGCCACATCAACTGGACTTTCAGGAGTGAAGACCACATGTTCTTCACTGCCTGAGCTGCTGGAGGACTCTTGGGCACAGCAGCAGTCTTCCTCTTCTTCCTGGGAGGAGAGTCTTTCTTAGAAGCTTGCTTTTCAGGGGTGGTCAATTCCTTTGACACCAGCACCCTTTCCCATCTAGAGAATATTCTTGAGTCCATCTTCCTCATATGATTGATCTTAGTTCCTGCAGCAGTGCTCATTACCTCTGGAATTGATCCAGCCAGGTAGAGACTTAGTATCCTGCCCAGATTGGGCTTCTTCAGGCTTTCCTTCACTTTTTCATAAACCACCATTGACCAGTCTGTTTTCAGATGAAGATGATTCTGGTCATGACTTCAAACATGGAGGCAGACACCCTGTCATGTCCTCCTGGCTTGCTTAGTATTACCTTGCCCACTATTTCTGACAAGAACTTGCCTTGATTATTCATACCTTTTCTGTTAAAGACTGATCCCACCTTCATCTTTGGATCCAGTCCACACCAAGTAAGAGCTTCCCTGGTCTTAGAAGCAGTTACTTCCTCTTCATCTTGAACTTTAGGTAGCTGAAGTACCTTTCTTAAAGACTTGGGTGAAATCTTGACCTTGGTGCCATGCACCCTTGACTTAATCCTGTAGCCTGAGTCATCTACAGACGCGCCAGAAAGGAATTCAATGACTTCCTTCTTCCATATTTTCGTTGGTTCTGAAACCAAGAACTCCAACCCTGAATTGGCAATTAGGGTTATTACTGATTTGATTTCTTGGTCGCTGTCGTCAAATGCGCCTCGCACAAGCTCATAGCCTTCGTTTACGTTCTCTTCCAGCTTGGGAGCCATTAGGGTTTGGAGAATTAGTCTTGAGATGAGAGAAATGTCGACACAAGAGTTTAGGTCTCGAAACTTTGAAAGCGTGTCGACAATCAAAGACAGAACCCTATTTATACCTTCTTGTTTGAAGACGAACAAGCGGGATGAATTTCTAATGATGTGTCGACACTGTCAATAAGTGTCGACACTGACTTATAATGTCTCGACACTCATGTGTCGACACAAATTTAGTCAACAGATTTTATGTGTCGACACTTGGTTAAGTGTCGACACCACTATACTCGACATGTGTCGAGACTTTACTTAGAAAAATTCTGAGTAAAACTTAAGTGTCGACACTTGATTGGATGTGTCGACACCTACTCGACATGTGTCGACACTAACATTCTGAAGTGTCGACACTAACTTCCTAGATGTGTCGACACCATTTTCCTGAAGTGTCGACACTTACTATTCTGTGTCGACATAGACTTGTCTATGTGTCGACACCTTTTTACTTAGCCAATTTTTGTTCTGTATACTCAAGTCTAAGTTTATCATACCTAGTTCAATTTTGAACTTATTAAACTTAGCTTCTTCTAAGGGCTTAGTAAACATATCAGCTATCTGATTATCTGTTTTAACATATTCAAGTGCAATATCATTTCTTTCTACATGCTCCCTAAGAAAGTGATATTTTATCTCAATATGTTTAGTTCTACTATGAGATACAGAGTTATTAGCTATGGAAATAGCACTTGTAGAATCACAATAAAGTGGAGTTCTACTTACCTGACATCCATAGTCTTCTAGCTGATGTTGAATCCACAGAAGTTGAGCACAGCAACTTCCTGCAGCTACATATTCTGACTCAGCTGTGGAGATGGCCACACTGGTTTGCTTCTTACTACTCCATGAAATGAGTCTTCCACCTAGGAATTGACAGGATCCAGTTGTGCTCTTTCTATCTTCTTTGCATCCTGCAAAGTCTGCATCTGAATAGCCTGTTAGATCAAAATCTCCATTCCTAGGGTACCAGAGGCCTAGATAAGGTGTGCCCTTTAGATATCTCAAGATTCTCTTGACTGCAGTCAAGTGAGATTCTTTGGGGCAGGCTTGATACCTGGCACAAACACATGTAGCATACATAATGTCAGGCCTACTTGCAGTCAAGTATAGTAGGGAGCCAACTATCCCTCTATACAAGGTTTCATCCACAGGTTTCCCTGCATCATCCTTGCTTAGAGACATACTTGACCCCATAGGAGTCTTCATGGTACTGGAGGAATCCATACCATATTTCCTTATGAGTTCTAGGGTGAACTTTGACTGACATATGGACAAGCCACTTTCAGTCTGTTTAACTTGGAGACCCAAGAAAAACTTCAGTTCTCCCATACTACTCATTTCAAATTGACTTTGCATAAGCTTTGCAAACTTTTTGCAAAGGCTACTTTCAGTAGACCCAAATATAATGTCATCTACATATATTTGGACAAGTATTACTTTGCCTCTAGATTCCCTAAGGAATAGAGTCTTATCTATTTTCCCCCTTGTGAACTTGTTCTCAATGAGGAAACTAGATAGGGTTTCATACCAAGCTCTAGGAGCTTGCTTTAACCCATACAATGCTTTCCTAAGTCTATAGACATAATGTGGAAGAGTAGGATCAACAAAACCTGAAGGCTGCTCCACATATACTTCTTCTTTTAAATTACCATTAAGGAATGCTGACTTCACATCCATTTGGTATACTTTGAATCCTTGGTAGGTTGCATAGGCCAAGAACATCCTGATGGCTTCCAGTCTGGCTACTGGAGCAAAGGTTTGATCAAAATCAATACCTTCTTCTTGCCTATATCCTTTTGCAACCAGTCTTGCCTTATTCTTAATGATGACTCCTTGTTCATCTAACTTGTTTCTGTAGATCCACTTTGTTCCTATCACATTGTGATCTTTAGGCTTAGGAACTAAGTCCCAAACCTTGCACCTCTTGAACTGGTTTAGCTCTTCCTGCATAGCTTCAGTCCACTGTGGATCTTGTATTGCTTCTTCAAATTTCTTTGGTTCTATTTGAGACAGAAAACTTGAATATACTGCAGCATTCTGATTTCTGCTCCTTGTCTGAACACCTTGTCTTGGATCTCCAATGATCAGCTCCACTGGATGATCTCTTAGATGCCTGTTGGCTGGAGGCATCCTTACTTCTGGTTGTACTTCTTCAGCATCTTCATCATGCTGAGTTCCTTGAACTTCTTCAGCTCCTGGTACATGTAGTTCTCCCCCTGGACATAAGCCATCTTCTTCTACTTGCTGTCTTGCAGCAGGTACATCTTCTATGGTTAGCTTGTCCATCTTCTTAATAAGACCTGAGGGGCTGCACACACTACTAGACAACTCATTGTTAATTAGTTGTGACTCATCAAAAACTACATGCACAGATTCCTCTACAACTTGTGTAGTCAAGTTGTAGACTCTATAAGCCTTACTATTATTGCTGTACCCAACAAACACTCCCTCTTGGGACTTGGCAGCAAACTTAGTTAAGTAAGACTTCCCATTGTTAAGTATGAAGCATTTACAACCAAAGATCCTAAAATAGGACAGATTTGGTTTCCTGCCTTTCACTACTTCATAGGGGGTCTTGTTTAACCTTTTAGTGATGGTAGCCCTATTTATCACATGGCATGCAGTGTTAACTGCTTCAGCCCAGAAATATTCTGGCAGTGATGAATCACTTAATAGGGTTCTACCAGCCTCTATCAAGGTTCTATTTTTCCTTTCAGCAATGCCATTTTGCTGAGGTGTTCTAGGTGAAGAGAATTCTTGAAATATCCCATAGTTTCACATACAGCTTTGTCATGCTTTCAGACTGAAACTCAGTACCATGGTCACTTCTAATTTTGACCACTGTACAGTTCAATTCATTCTGAATTTGCCTAACAAAACTGTGGAAGACACTAGGTGTTTCAGATTTCTGCTTTAAGAAGAACACCCAGGAAAACCTTGAGTAGTCATCAACAACTACAAAGGTGTAGACCTTCCTACCTAAGCTGTGAACTGGCATTGGACCAAATAGATCCATATGCAAGAGGTATAAACACCTCACAGCATCCTTGTTGTCAATGCTTCTAAAGGTGGATTTAGTCTGCTTGCCCTTTTGACAAGCTGAGCAAATGCCATCTTTGACACACTTAACTTGAGGACCATTCCTCACTAACTCTTTACTAAAGAGTTTGCCAATAGTCTTGTAATTAAGATGAGCAAGCCTCTTGTGCCACTTGACACATTGAGAGACTGTCTCATCAGCTACAAGACAAACTGGAGAACTATTGTTCTCAACCATAATGTCTAAACAATAGACATTTCTCTTCCTATAACCTGTCAAAATGATCTTTTGATCACTTGACCTCTTGATATGACAACCATTTTTAACAAATGAGATGTCATACCCTACATCACTTAATTGACTTATACTTATAAGGTTGTGTTTCAACCCTTTAACATAAGCCACTTGAGTAATGGTAACAAGGTTAGAAGAAATGTTACCAAACCCTTTGATGATTCCTTTTTCAGAACCACCAAAGGTCACCTTTGGACCATTTTTGATTGGGATGTAGTCCTTCAGTAGTCCCCTAGTTCCAGTCATGTGTCTGGAACATCCACTATCCAAGTACCATGTAGGGGTATGGCCACTTGGATTTTCCTGCAAAACAAATTAATGAACCTTAGAACCCAAAGTAAACTTGGGTCCTTGGTGATTGTTAGTTTGCAATTTGACATAGCTACCTGCTGTCTTTCCAACAGGTAACTTGCTACACAACTTGGCACTGACATTGTGCCAACAATCCAAAGCAAAGTGGCCAACCTTGCCACAGCACCAACATTCAAATTTGTTGTACCTTTGCTTAGGTTCTGACTTAGCTGTCTTAACTACAGCAGTCTTGTTGAATGTTGGGGCTTTGCCCTTGGACTTGGACTGATCCTGAACAGTCCTAGCTGGATTAACAAAACCCAGTCCAGTCTTTCCTTTATGATGAACAAAATCATCAATCAAGGGTAGCACTGATTTAGGTTTTGAAAACCTAGCTGCTAGCTCTTTCTCCTTCTGAAGATTAATCTCCAGTTTCTTAATTTGATCATTCTTAAATGTAATAGTACCCATCTGAATCACAGTAATGTGTTTCAGCCTGGCCACTTCATTCAGTTTTTGATCATAATTCTTCTCATAATCTATTGCAGCTGCTTTGAGATCAGCAATTTCCTTGGCCAAATTTTTGGCTAGGGTCTTGCTTTTCTTATAGGCTTGCAATAGTACTTGATATTCATCTAGGAGTTGATGAATATCTCCCTCAGACTCAGATATATTCTCATCACTTGATGAAGAATAATCTGACTCTGAACTAGAACTGGAATCAGAACTTTGAGTTAAACCTTGTACCTGACTGGGTCCTGGCTGCTCCAGGTTTTTGGTACTTTCAGTCAAAGCCATCAGTCCTTGGCTTTGACAGTCTTCTTGCTCATAGATAGATTCCATGATCTGCATAAACTCTTCTTCTTCCTCAGCAAATAGCCCAATATAGGCTTCAGCATCTGTCTCAGTGTCTGAAGAAGACATATCTGAAAGAGTCTTCTCATTCTTTGCAACAAAGGACTTCTCCTTCTTTCCTTTGAAGTGTGTTTTCTTTTTGTCACTGGATTCTTTCCTTCTTTCAGGACAGTCTGCAATAACATGGCCCTGTCTATTGCAGCAGTAACAAATTATCTTGGATCCAGTTGCCTTACTAGTCTTGGTCCTTTTCTTGTCCTTCTTTGAAGGCTTCTTTTCCTGATACTGAACCTCTTTCCCTTTGGAAGATGAAGGTCTAGACCTCCACTGTTTCTTCTTAAGGAACTTCTGAAAATGTCTGGTGAATGCAGCAAAGTCTTCATCACTTTCACTGCTTGTAGATTTTGTACTTTCTGACTCTTCAGATTCTGATTCAACTACCTCAGGAGGAGGAGTTGATGACTTGGTCCTGCTCTTTCTGGGTACATCTGACTTAAAGGCAACAGTCTTTTCTCTGTATTCAGTCCTTGTTGACTTTTCTTCTTCTTTTCTCACTGACAATTGCATCTCATAAGATAACAACTTGCCAAAAAGTGTGGGAGGAGGAATTTCTCCCAACTTTGCCATTTCTCTGATGGCACAGATCTTGGTGTCCCAGTCTTTGGTGAGGGACCTTAAGAATTTATCATTCAACTCATAGTTTGTGAACTCTCTTCCATATGACATGAGTTCATTTACAATTCTATAAAATTTCTTGTAGCATTCAGTGATGCTATCTCCTCTTCCTTGCCTAAAGCTCTCATATTCTTGATTAAGCAAGGACTTCCTATCTTGCCTTACTTCTTCAGAACCTTCCATATAGACAATGAGGGTGTCCCACATTTCTTTTGCAGTTTTACAGTGAATAAGGTTCTGGAAGGTGGCATCATCAATTGCACTAACTATTATATTCTGTGCTCTTTTGTCCATGGTTGCTAGGACAATCTCATCCTTGGTCATTTCAGAGAAATCCTTTGGAGTCCTCTGATTTGCATCCAATACTGAAATCTTCATGGGCACATATGGCCCTTCTTTGACTGTGATGTATATCCTAGGGTCAGAGGCTTCCATAAAAAGCCTAACCCTCTCTTTCCAGATCCCAAAGATCTCTTTTCTGCATATAGGTAGTTTCATTGAACCCAACTCCTTATGATTCTCTGAAGAACCCATGTTCTTGATTTTCTTGAAACTGTTTCCTGTTTCCTGACTTATACTGAATCTGCCAAACTGGATCTCCTCAGACAGTTAGTCCTGATTTTGAGGAACCTCCCTCTGATACCACTTGAAAGATATGGTACCTAAACACCTAGAGGGGGGGGGGTGAATAGGTGACCTAAACCTTTTTAGACTTTTGTTTGGCAGCACAACAGTTTTTCACTGATTACTACAGCTAACAGCAAATACAGAAATTAAGCATTCAATTCACAGCACAGCACAGAAGACACACTAATTTTATAGTGGTTCCCCAATCTTTGGGTACATCCACTTTCCCCCTTCGCCTATCTAGCAGTGTACTAGATTCGGCCAAACTTCTCCACTAGCTCAGAACCCAACAAGGTTCCTACCTCAGGCCCAAAGCCTTACACTCAGCCAAAAGGCCTACACTCAGCCACCCAGGCCTACACTCAGCCAATCAAGGCTTACACTCAGCCAATTAAAGGCCTACACTCAGAGTTCTTCAACTCCTACACTCAGGCACCAAGCCCTACCCTCAGCCTTTATAAAATAGGCTTACAATCACTCAGATCCAATGGATCTTACAAGTTTAAAATAGAAATTACAAATGCTAACTCTACAACTCAGAAAGGATGAGAGGAGTTGAGAGTTTCTTGATGAGTTCTTGGAAGAACTCAGCTTGATCCAAACTGACTTAGCTTTCTTCAAAGCTTCTTGAGTAGAACTGAATTAGTCTGAATCTACTGCAGTTGATCCTTGATCTCTGCTTCTTGAAATCCAGATGACTCTGAATTGTTCTTCTCAGCCTTAGTTCCAAAGACTGAATCCTTGGTTGGAGCTCTCTCTCTCCAACTACTTAGATCTGCAGTTGGACTGCCTGATCTTCTTGTGTTGATCCTCTGTGTATCACTTCTTGATTTAATCTGATCAACAACTTCAATTATTATCACACCATGTAATGATTGTGAACTTCTTAACCACTTAACAACCTCATTCTGTAAACTCTGGGTGCCTATTTATAAGCTTCCTTCATGGTAACCGGCTGGTCCGGTTCATAACAGACTTCTGACTTCTCTGACAGTTGATGTAGACCGGCTGGATTGGCATCTGTCATGTCAACCAGTCACTTCTTGAAATTCTCTAACTGTCAGATAGTGTCGAGACTTTCTGTTCTTAAGTGTCGACACTTATAGACTAAGTGTCGACACATGTTGTGTAAGTGTCGACACAAGTCTACAAGGTGTCGACACAATTCCTTGTATGTCTCGACACAGTTTCTTCTGCATGTGTCGACACTGAAATTGAGTGTCGACACAAGTACTTGCACTTCATTCTTTATCTGTATTCTTCTAAGTGTCGACACATCTCCTTTGTGTCGACACATCTTCATGTGTTGAAACTGTCAAGTGTCGACACTGCTTCTTGGTGTCGACACAAGTCTTCAATCTTGTTTCTTCAGCTGAGTGTCGACACATTTCTTTAGTGTCGACACTTGTACTTAGAATATTTTACAACTTTTCTGTTCTTTGCTAAGTGTCGACACAGCTCCTTGTGTCGACACTTTCTTCAAGTGTTGAGTCTTCTGGTTATGTGTCGACACATTGTGCTGAGTGTCGACACAATCTTCAAGTGTTGACTCCTTTGAGTGTGTGTCGACACATTGTGTTGAGTGTCGACACATTCTTCATATTTTGACTCTGCTGATTGAGTGTCGACACATTGTGTTGAGTGTCGACACATTCTTCATATTTTGACTCTGCTGATTGAGTGTCGACACATTGTGTTGAGTGTCGACACTTGTACTTAGTCTCTGCAGAATTTTGCTGAGTGTCGACACAACTCCAAGTGTCGACACTTTCTGATGTAGACTCAGCTCTTCTAGGTGTCGACACTTCTGCCAAGTGTCGACACAGCTTTTCTGCATTCTTCTACACAGAGTGTCGACACAGCTCCAAGTGTCGACACTTTCTGACTGGTGTCGACTCTTCTTCCCAGGTGTCGACATAATGACTCCAAGTGTCGACACTGCTTGTCTGGGTGTCGACACAAGCTTTCTCAAGTGTCGACACTTTCCCTCTGGGTGTCGACACATGGACTTAGAAATTTTCAGCTTCAGTCCAGTGTATAACTAACCTGCACAAGTAACTCAAACAAACATCAAATACATTCTGATGTATATCATTGAGTTAGGTGAGGCTTCTTCAAATCAGGTACATTTGACCAATGTACCCAACACTTAACACAAGTGATATTTCTCTGTGTCAAGCTTCTTGACTGAGATAGACTCAACCCAACAATGACTACATGAATTTATTTCCTGAGTCTACCTTCACTGAACTAAGATCTACTTAGTCCTAACTACTACCACAACAACAAGTAATTACTTGTGCTGGAAGTTACTTGCAGAACAATGTTCTGCCACTTCCTGAATTGAGACTGATGCTCAACCCTAACTACTTCTTCACAGCACCAGGGATTTTCCTTATAGTTAGTGAAGTTACTGCAGCTAACTGCTGCAACCTGAGCTGAGAAAATCACAGCTCTTAATTTGTATACTGGAATAGTTCTGCCTCTTGCTCCTTTCCTGGGCTGAGGTGATTCAGCCCTAACTTTGACTCCTGAGGAAAGGTCCCCTGAGTCTCCCTTCAGGTTTTTCAAGCTTTCTTCTCTTTACAACTTCCAGATAAAAATCTTCAAGTGTTTGTGTTGCTGGAACTGTGAAGAACCTGCAGCAAGGGACGACCCTTGGCTGCTATCTTTTCCCTCAGAGAAAATTTTCTGAACTAGCTTGCTGCTGCAGGTGAGAATTACACCAGCAAACTTGCTGTTGAAGGTCTTGATCCAACAACTAACTTGCTCTATGTATGTAGACTAGAGCTTCATGTTCTTTTGCTCCACAACAATGACGGAGAAGAAGAACTAACTTGATTTCTTTTCCCTGAAGTCTTTTTTTCTCTGTACGTCTTTTTTGTTTTTTTGTTTTTTGACCCAACGGCTCTTGAGCAGTGGGCCCCACATAATTAATGTCCAGCAACAACTTTACTTTAACGCCAACTGTCATACAATAGGTCTGCTGCAACATTTGTCACGTACTGTAGCCATCCTGCCACTAATTTGAAATATGTTGACTTGTTGACTTGCTGATGTCATCGGCTGTGGACTTAGCCAAAAATCAAACAACATTAGCATAGGCGTTGAGTGAGTAAGCATCACTCAACGCCAAAACCCTTAGATAGATTTACTGTCTCATGACGTTGAGTGAGTAACTTCACTCAACGCTAAACTGCTTAGAGTATAAAACTATTTCTAGACGTTGAGTGAATCAGTTTCACTCAACGCCAACTTGCTTTATCAACTATCTGCTGCTTGGCGTTGAGTGTGTGAGCATCACTCAACGGCAAAACACTTAGACAGATTTTTTGTCTTCATTAGGCGTTTACAGCGTTGAATGAGCAACCTCCACTCAACACTTTTTGCCTTAACTATTTTTCCGCTCAACTGTCTCAGCGCTTTCTTGTACTCAGTTGAGACAAATACTTGTCTAAGCGGTTGTGCTGAGACCAACTCCTGTCTCAGCGGTTTCTTCTCAGCGGTCTCAACGCTTTCTTCTTCTCAGCTGAGACTGTTTTCTGTCTCAGCGGTTTCTTCTTTAACAATTGAGAAAACTTCCCGTCTCAGCAGTTTCTTCTCAGCGATCTCAACGCTTTCTTCTTCTCAACTGAGACTGTCTTCTGTCCCAGCTGTTTCTTATTTAACAACTGAGAAAACCTCCTGTCTCAGCAGTTTTCCACTCAACTTTCTCAGCGCTACCTTCTTCATTAGAAGCGTTGAGTGAACCTGCTTTACTTAACGCTTCTGGACTTAGAGAAATTCCAGCTGCATTGTCTCAGCGGTTATGCTGAGACATACTTCTCAGCTGTCTCAGCTGTCTCAGCGCTTTTTCCTTAGCCAAGATATTCCTGCTTCTCTGGCGTTTAGAGCGTTGAGCGTGTCCTCATCACTCAACGCCTTTTTGCCATAGAAAAAGGTTTTTGCAATTTAGTTTGACAACTGAACTGAGTTCGACGAATGAAGAACTGAGCTCGACGAACTCTGAACTCAGTTCGACGAATTTTCTGAACTGAGCTCGACGAACTTAGAGTCTCAAACTCAGAACTTAGCTCGACAAATGGTGAGCTCAGCTCGACGAACCCTGAACTTAGTTCGATGAATTTTTTGAACTGAGCTCCACGAACTCAGAGTCTCAAACTCTGAACTTTGCTCGACGAATGGTGAGCTCAGCTCGACGAACTCTGAACTCAGTTCGACGAATTTCTGAACTGAGTTCTACTCACAACCTTTTGCTGTATGGCGTTGAGTGTGTATTTATCACTCAACGCCTGTGGACTTGGACAGATTTTTGTCAGCCCACATCATAGGTAAGAGTTTATCTGACTTGACTACTTAGCCTACTTCCTGCCTTTCCAGCATCTTCACTTTGTGACCACCTGTCACATCACTTCGACAACCTGTCTAGACTTGTTTCATGAACATCCTACATATGATGAGCTTAAACAATATCAAATACAACTATGCTCTTAGTCTTGATGGTGATGTCTCTTCAAATCCAATCTAGGAAACATTGTGGGTAATGGACCGAACAATCTCTCTCTTTTTGAAGAAGGCAGAACACCCAACAAGCACTAAGAGGCATTAACATAATATGCTTCTAAATTCATGCAGCTGTAGTTTATACTCTTCTACAACTGCAAGCTTATGCTATATTAATACAGTGTGCTCAAAATTAATTGTATTGACTTAATGAGTTAAGTCAATATACCCTCATACTACTTGATCAATTACTCAAGTAATATGAACTCTCCTTTATACCACTTAATACTTAAGTGGAGCACCACTAGAAGCATTGCCCCTTAAATATTGCCACACATATCTCCCCCTTTCTGTCTTCTTCAATAGGAATATCTATTTATTGAGTATAAGATATCATGAGAGAGATTATCTCATCATCCTAGACAAAGTCCTATGTTGATACTACTAATTAAGGAAATCATCCTAGTGATCAGTCTGCTAGTTTAAGAGTCATACCTTCAGTGTTGATATAATAATACAACATAACACTGCAACATTTGAACTAGCGGTTAACATAGTTCAACTTGAGTGAACCATGGATCCTCTTGAGCTGGCTGCTTGCTGTCCCTCTTCTCATATTCTCCCCCTTGGTCTGTGTATTGTCCTTAAGACAAACTGATCAACTGTTGTGACAACTGATCTACTGTAGCAGCTGCTTGCTTCTTCTCAATAGGAGGTTGATCTTGTTCCAACAGGTGATGGACATGCTCCCCCTTTATAGGAGATTCTCCTGTCATCATTTTTGTAGGTGCTGAGCTTGCTTCCCCTCAACAGGAGCATCCCTGTCATTCCCACTGCTGGACACTTGAGTCCATCTAAGTCTTGAAAGCACTCAATGGTCTTTATAGTCTTGATGTCACATCAAGGACTTATCTACCTTGCACAGTTTCTTTTTGTTAAGCCAAATCTTCTCCCTTTCTTTAGCATCAGACTTGCCTTTGGCTTCAGCTTTCTGATTAGCAGTACAAGAGTGTTCAGCCCACTCAGTACTATCTTGATCATTACATTAATCTCCACTCTTGATCACCACTTGATCAATCCCTTCTTGGTTTCTGAATAGACAGGGGAGAGCTGGTCTGCTGTGATTCTCTTCTCCCCCTAGCTGATTGCAGATGATACCATTGGTGCAGTTGTTAGCTTTCTCTTCTCTTGAGGCCGAATTTTCTCCTGCAGCTGCTGGACTTTAAGACCACTTGAACCTTGAAAGTCTTTTCATTTGAGCATTATGTGCTCCTTCTCAGATTTGCTGGTGTGGCAGCAAGACTTTGTCCAATCAGATTTTTCCTGCTGGCTGGATCCAGCTGACCTTCAACCATGAGTGTGCACTTGTCCTTCTTCTGGATTTCACTTAACATTCTCTTCCTCTTGGGCAATAAAGAGGAATAACCTAGGTGGTCAAAATACATCACCAATTGTTGATCTTAGGTCCTTCCCTCACTGGGGTATGAGCCATAAGTTGACTTTCTTGTTCCAGTCCAAGTTCTGGAACATCTTCTGTCCAAGTGCCACATGAGGGATGGGCACTTAGACTAACCTGCAAAACAGAATTACCTTACCTTAGGACCCCAATAGGTATTGAGTCCTAGGTTCCTGTTAGCCTGGAATCTGACTTGTCTACCTGCAAAATTTCTGACAGGTAGGCTAACTCTTGCTCTAGACACTGAAGGATTGCGCCAACAATTTAGGACAAAATGCCCCACCTTGCCACAACAACAACATCATGGATATTATATCTTCTTTCTGAGCAGGTCTTGCAGTGTGGTTAACTGTTGACAGAACAGAGGAAGACGAGCATCAACTTTCTTCAGGTTCCTTTCAGCAAGGATCTGACTGAAGGTCATTCTTCCACATGCTTTCTTTGATTGCCCTGAATGGTATTTACAGTTGTCTTCTTTGCAAAAGACAAGTTGTTTTTATCATCAGAACAAGCCAAGTTAGGCTTACAGGTAGGACTAACCCTTGGTCTGAGTCCTTGCTGGATGGGCTTGAGTGAAATATCACTCCTTTCCCTTGTGAGTTGGGGCTGAGGCACCAAATATAAATGGTCCAGCATGAGCATTTGTACTTTTTCATGGGGAGCCTTAAAGACACTCAATCCCCTACCCTTTCTTCTCCCATTGTAAGATACACTTGTATTCTTACAAGAAGAATTCTCATTCTCATAGAGACCATACACATAGTCTGGTCATTCTATGAGAAAGGAGAATTACCTATGAAAGGTTTGACTGTGGCACAACAGGAGCTTGGCCTCTCCTCTGAGATTGGATTACTTTTGTAATCCACTCAGATTCAGATTTTCTCTAATAGCATCTATCTTATAGAAAATTGTCCACTATCCTCTTCTCACTTTCAAGTTTCTCTTCAAGAACCTTGATTATAAAGTCCTTATATTTGATAGACTCAACATGGATATCTACCATGATCTTCAAATGAACAACTTCCCTCTCTTTCTGAGTAACAAGGATGAAGTCTCATCTTGCTGGGAAGAAGCTAGCTGGAGGGAGGGAATTTCTTCTACTTATTTCTTAACAAGTAGCCTGCTTTCCTTGAAAGCTTTTTAGAAGAACATAATGATTGTCAATCAATTGTTTGATATCATCTGTCAAAGGACTCTCATCATCACTTGATGAGGAAGCATCAGATTCTGAGCAAGACTCATGAACTGAACAATAAGAGGGAACCAGACAAAGATTGTACCTGATCTGGACCAGGCTGATCCTGCAGGATTCTTCTTCTTCTATCTTTGCAATTAGTTCATAATAAATGCAGTCATCTTCTTCTTCATTATTCACCTCTGAATCACTTTCTGATTGTGACAGAGGGCCCTGATCTCCATTCTAACATCTGAAGGATTGACTTCTCCTGCTGCAACAACTTCATCTTTAGCAGCAGCCACTAGCCCAATGAAGGCTTCTTTTTTTTTTCTTCAGATTCTGAACCACTGTCAGAAAGACTGACTTTCACTGTCCCTTCCATGTAGCTAGTGAGAGAATCCCACATCTCTTTGGTTGTCTTACAGTGGACAAGCATCTAGAAGGTGGAGTCATCTATGACACTTACCTTGATGTGTTGTGCCCTCTTGTCCATAGATGTCAAGTTGATTTATCTTCAGACATCTCTACATAACTCTTTGGGGTCTGGATGCTTGCATTGATGTAGAGACCCTCAAGGGAATGGAGGGTCCTTCTGAACTAAAGCCACGACTCTAGGATCATGGCTTCCATGATCTGCCTGATCCTTTCTTTCCATATCCCAAATTTCTCCTTACTGCAGACTTGAAGCTCCATTGAGCTCCACTCTTTATGGTTCTCTTTTGAACCCACCAATGTTAACCTTTTAGCTATCCTTTGAGGTCTACTCAAACTGTTAGGTCCTTTTGAGCACCTCCCTCTGATACCACCTGAAAGTCTATGTTTCAGGTTCCACTAAATCACCTGGGGGGGTGAATAGGTTATTGGTCTCTTTGAGACTATCTTTTGCTTTATGTATAATATCTTGTTGTTTTCTTTTATCTTTCAGCTTAGGATGATCTAGAGCTTATCCTTAACACCTGTAATTAAGAAAAAAAACAACAACAAAAAAAATACATAGAGATTTATAGTGGTTCCCCAATTGGGTACATCCACTTTTCCCTCCCACCTATCCAACTAACTTGTTGGACTAGGCAAATAACTCCTCCAAACCCTCAAATCCCACATGATCTTCAAGTCTCCTCCAAGACTCACTTCTTAGCCACAAAGGCCTACACTCAGTGGTCAGCAGACCACCTACCTCAGTCTGTTAAGCCCTACGCTCAGGCTGGGAGGACAACCTTACCTCAGATCCCAAAGGATCCTACCTCAGAGCTCTGCAGTGCTACTACACTCAGTGACCCGGCATGCCACCTACCTTAGCCTTATCTCTAAGGCCTACAGCTCAGGCTTTTCAGCCCTACAACTTCAGACACAAGACCCTACTCTCAGAGTGTTGCAGCACTCCTATAACTCAGTACCCCTCCAAGTACCTACCTCAGTGCCCCTCCAGGCACCTACAGCTCAGTGACAGTCTTGTCACCAACCTCAGGCACAAAGGCCATACACTCAGAGAGCAGCACTCTCCTACCTCAGGCAATTAAGCCCTACAGCTCAGATCCACACTTGGATCTTACCTCAGTACCCCAACAGAGCATCTACAACCCAGTGATTAAAAAGTCACCTACAACTTAGATTCAGGTAAACTGAATCCTACAGGATGAAGGTGGGTTGATGGATATTCTTGACACAAGAGATATTTCTCTCTGTCAAGTTTCTTGATTGAGATAGACTCAGCCCAACAATGATTACAGGAATTTATTTCCTGAGTCTACCTTCACTGAACTAAGATCTACTTAGTCCTAACTTGTAACAACCCCATCCGTTCATGTGGTATATACTAGAAGGTCCGGCCGGGCCACATCATATATCACCAAACAGGCGGTGAAGGTACGAGATGATACCAGAGTAGCGCAGCGCACCTAACACATTGCATTCTAGCGGAAGCCTATACTAACACTTGCACTCCACCAGTGAATGTACAACATATAACAACACCCCACTTGTATATATCTTATATAGGAATGTCTGCAAGAGTACAAAAGTTGGCCTTCTGGCCTTACATGACTTTCAAACAGTGGCATAAAAAAATTGGCGCGCAGGCCGGCCACAATAAAAGAAAAACATAACAAGCATCATAACCTTCGAGGGCTAGCAACAGCAGCAGCAACAACAGCAGGGACATCAACCTTTACGCGTCCCGCTTGGCTCTCCAGCACCTGTACAGGGACAATCCACCCACCGTGGCAAACAGAGGCAACGGTCAGCATTCAGCTGACCAAATTATAACAACCCTACCCCTTTTCTTGGGGCAGCGGTAATCTTCCCTGCAGGCATATCATATCACAAGCATGACAATATATCTCATATAATGTGCTTTTACGCACACATGCCATCACAACCGTTCGCCACCCGACCCAACGGTCCGTGCACTCAGGGCACATTCTTGGTGTTCTGCAAAGCATTTGCCCACCACCGTATCAGAGTCACAACCCAACGGTAAATCTCTTGAGCATTTACTCCATGGCGTGCAGCCGGAGTTCTAGTCTTACTACACCGGATGGCCCGTAGCCCCCCATTGTGTCATGGCGCGCAGGCCTAAGACTCTTGCTATGCGCTCCAACAGACCATACCTTCTGGCCACGTCGACGGACAAAACGCAGGTCGGATCCTCCACCCCCCGTTGCTCAAATCGCCTTGCCTTCACCGAGTACGGCGTACTCGCGGGCTTAATCAAAGGCGCGGGTCGGTCTCACAAATCCTATTCTTGGCATTCAGCCTGGGTATTTCTCTACACCCATTCATCTCACAACATCAGCGGGTCTTTCCTGGGCATCCCAGTACTTCCTGTTACTCGTTCACAGGTACAACACGTAATATCACAAATGTCAGGGTCTTTCCTGGGCACGCCAGTACTTCCTGTGGACTCTCTTTCACAGGTGGACACACCCTACGATTTCAAGCATCCACAAGGTCCTTCCCTGATCACACCAGTACTTCCTGTTACTCATTCACAGGTATTCGACCCACAATAAGCATCCACATAACACAGATATTGTTCCTTGGATCTATCAACAAATCATCCA